>JAECUM010000679.1:0-134243 GCA_016617855.1 Megalonaias nervosa
ATATACAAGGTCTTTTTTAAAAAGCCAGTATAACTAGTGAGGAAACTGGGGAAATTCTTTTTCTTTAAACCTCTAACCCTATGCAAAATACGAAACTGTAGAGTGCCACTTAGACAACATACAAAGTCTTTCAGAGAAAACTCACTTTTGATATAACCACTCTTACAGAAGATAGTGATAAGGCTTTTAAGATGGCCACTGTAGCAGGCATACTGAATGTCTGAATGACACAATTAGGACCAAATAGACATCATCAGTTGTTTAGCAAAAACCCCATGTTGATATGACCATCCATTCAGGAAGAGTGGGGACAATATTTTCAAGCTGACCACTGTGTTGTCAACCTGGACATCAAACTGACACCGTTTTCATTCATTACTTTTCATTCAGAAGGATTAGCAATAAAAAGATTTTCAAGCTGGCCACTGTGGCAATAATATATTGGACATCAGATGGTACCACTTTTATTTAGGACAACTATACATCATAAAAAAGCCTTATAGTGAAAGCACCATGGTAACATTACTTTTCACTGAGAAGTATAAATCACAAGATTTTCAAGATGACTCTACTGGACATCATATCAGACCATTTTTATTAAGGACCAATTAAACATCATATGAAGTCTTCTGGTGAAAACCCTATGCGGAGGAGGAGAAGTAGCAATAACCAGATTTAAAGACGGTCACTGCGGCTGCTATATTGTCCATCACATCAACACCAAGCAGACATCCTAAGTCTTCTGGTGAAAAGCCCATGTCAACAGGACTTTCTATTCAGAAGGAGTAGCAATATGAAGACTGTCAAATTCTTGATTTTCTGTCTCCAATCTCTAAGTTTAACAAATGCATGTAGGGGTAGTTTTATCTAGCTAAATTTTATTTTGTCCTGCAACACAAGTTTCAACAATTATGAACAACTAACACTGGAAGTTAGGCATAAAAATATTCCATAGAATCAGAGGGGGCAAAATATCAGTCACAACAGTTTTGATCAGTTAAATGATGGACAGCAAACAATTTCTTAAAAGAATGGCCTAACATTTTCTAGATTGCTGCTTCATATTAATTTTAAGAGGATGTAATTTTGTGGAACTTCCTGCTCTTATTATGTTATTAGAGTACATTTGCATTGTCATGTATGCATGTATGGGAACAATTTTGAATTCACTTTCATCTGACCCTCATCTGCTTAAATGTTTGGTATGTTTTAAAATATAAATTTCATTTTTTTTCAAGAAAATCTAATGTGCTGATTGATATGGGAAGTATTCCTCAAAGCCAAATTAAAGCATAAAGAGAAAAACTACAGAGTAATTTCGTATTGTATAGTGTTCCGAATTTCATGAACATAAACAGCATTATGCGAATTTGCATACATCTTACATTGTATCAACCTAAAATCTGTCTTTTACATGCAAAATTATAAGAATGCATAACAAAGACAGTCATAATATTAAAATTAACATACCTGTTCCTGTACCAGTTGGGTCTCCCCCTTGAAGCTGAAACAGGTAAGATTGTTAAATGACCCTTTGGAAAAAACAGATTGCTTTGACTGCTAATTAGAATAATTATTTCTTTAAGATTTTCAGTTTTCAGTTTTAAACAGACCATAGTTATTGTACATTATGAAAATTAAATAAAATAAAGCTGCTTAAATTGAAATTGTCTATATTACATGGCAAAAGCCTCATACCTAGCTAACAAGGCTTTTAACTCACCATCTGACTAATCCATATACTGGGAGTCAAAATGCATTTAACCCTTTAATCCCTAGTGCCATGTTTATGAGTCATGAGGCTGTACACTATTTCTGAGCTATGCAGTGTCAAGATCATTTATGACACTCCAAAGTGGGTGGTATTACAGAAAAGTAGACAGATGTAGCTCTATAATGACACCAAATAATTTGGACTTTCTACTTGCATTACAAAATACAGAGGGAAAAACATTTTTTGAGACCTGATTTGTGCTACACAAAAATTCACCTGTTGTCAATATCAGATTTTGTGTCCAGATTTTAGACTTTTTGGCCTAAGATCAGGCAGACCAGTCTGAACTGCACACAGACAAGTGAACCTTTGCAAAAAAGTAGGATAAGTTAGGAATTTGTAACAAATGGCCACATAAAAAAAAGAAGGTTCCAATAGGCAAAGAAAAAAAAGAAAAAAAAAGAAAGAAAAATAATGCAAACTTTTACCCTTCTGCACATGTGCAAGTGAAATAGCCAATGATAAAATTATGTTCCTAAAACAACTAGGCACCTGGCTATATGAAAATCTTTTGAAATCAGATGTATTTGGATGTATTCAGCTGTAACCCCCTAAATGCATTTCCTACTTCCATTTTAGGTGAAAATGACAAAAATCTCCAGTGGTTAATGAGTCAATATTTATACTTAACGAAATAATAAGACTAGTCTGTGGGCTCTTGAAATGTCTGTTACATATATATGATAGTTTACTGGCAACCTCCATGATCTGGCATGTAGTCAGTCATATTATACAGCAAGTGCTACCTGAAAAGTGGCTGAATGTAAAAACCTTTTAATATGTAACACAGCATGGAATTAAAATGATCTAACAATTTATGTTTGTGTTATGTTATGTTCGTCTTAGACTTAAAATGAAATCCTAAAGTCTAAAAGTGATAATGAATGTGTTTTTGACAAACCATACTCCTACCTATAGCTTTATAACACAATTATTTAATTTTGTGGAGCACTTGGGGACAGCTTAACAATTTCCCCAAGACTAAAATACATCTGAAATAGAGCTACTTTTGATACAGTACAACAAAATTTACATTGCGTGACTTACAAAAAACTTGAAAATGAGAAGCATTAAGAAACTCACCACAAAATTTCTGATCAATCTGTGAAATATTGTGCCGTTGTAGTAACCCTTTACACAGTGCTTCATGAAGTTTTCACACGTCTTTGGAACCTGACAAAAGCAACAATTACCACCATTATTCAGACTTAAATGAGACCATATCTGTTTTAGTTAATTAACAAGAGTCACAGCCATGATGTGATATGTATTGAGAATATCAAGATTTATGAAAATACAGCATATCATATTGACACCCTGTATCATTATATGCAAAATACACATAAGAACACAATAAAGTGGTCCTACTCTCATACAGCAACCTGTTCTGCACTGTGAAAGTGGCCTTAAAAGAGGTGTGGATTTTCTATGGGGGACTATATTTGTGAGAAGTATATGTATGTGTATGTAGTAAGAAAGCTACATGTAACTTCAAAGATTTAATATTTTCATTTAAAAGTAGCATTAATTATTAAAACATTCTTCTTGTAATAAGAATGGACTTATTTCAAGTTAACATACTTTAATAATTCCTGATTCTTAAGCATGAAATGCAAGTGAAGCATTGCTGGCATGCACATTGCAAAGCCATACAAAAACCTTGTCATCTAAATCTTGGTACAAACATGGCTTCGCATTTTGAATCATTCTCCTTCCATTTTCTCCATCTTCCCACTGCTGCAGAATACTCCCTTTATCTGTTATGATACTGTTTATATGAGTCTTTCCAGCATTAAATTTGTCAAGAACTCTAACTCTCCCCACTGTCATTGAGTTGAATAATGTGTCCTTTACCTTTTAAAGTAAGAATTTTTTGTGTATGTGATTAGATGTTAAAGTTTTGCGATGACTTATTCCTATGCTGAAATTGTACTGCAATTTAATCCTACAGACAAAACTTTTGCAGACTAGACAAACTTGTTTATAAAGAAAAAGTAAGACATGTACTGTCATATGATTTGTCAGTCTGTGTCCGGTACCCAGTTTTGTTCAAGTTGCGTATCTCTTTGTGTGTGAATCCACAAAAGCCATATTTAGCCTATGTTGACCATGCAATGACCTTGACAATTACATAAGGTCATAATCATCAAAGAGATGAACTCAACAACTGTGTGAAGCCCCAAACTCTATCACAACACTACTGAGCCCATTTCCTGTAGACTGCTCTGGTGGCCTAGTGGTTAGAGCATCCGTCTCAGATGCGAGAGGTCATCACGGGTTCAAACCCTGGCCGAGTCATACCAAAGACTTATAAAAATGGTACTAATAGCTGCCTCGATAGGCACTCAGCATTAAGAGGTTAGTGTTAGGACTGGTTGGCCTGGTGTCAGGATAATGTGACTGGGTGGAACATCATGCTACATGTCTGTGGCATGAAGCCCCAGTGCTAGACATCGCTATAAACTGCCCCACTGCAGACATCATAGTGATATGACTGAAAATTGTTAAAGCTGCATTAAAAAACACACACACACACACACACACACACACACACACACACACACACACACACACACACACACACACACACACACACACACACACACACACACACACACACACACACACAGAGTAAATGTCAGCATTCATAGATCATGATATAATATTAACCGTGGTGGTACATGTTATAATATACTTAAGCCAACAGTTCTTTCAATAATGAACACCTGATATCTGGAAACAGACACAGGCAGAGATACCTTAATCAGATTACTTAATTTACCATATTAATTAAATATTGGTTTTGGACAAATACTAGATAAAATGTGGACACTTGTGAGGGTAAATTTGACATTTGTGCCTAAAATGCTGGCCACTTGCTGCATCAGATGGGTGGTTGCCCAGGAGGGGTACTTTGTTCACAAACTTGTTGGTGCTGAGAAAACTGACTGTGTAGAGGAAGTTGGCACTGGTGGGAGATACCTTTTAAGAGGGGGACTGATGTATACAATATTAGTGATATAACATTATTGACCAAGGTTACAAGCTAATTCTAGATAAATGAATTATTAATGTAGTTTAACATCTACATATCATTTCCATTTCTTTTTTCAATTTTATTGTATTATTGTTAGTTGTGATGATGAAATAAACTGTTTATTCCAGTGATTGGGAAGCAAGTGCTAGAGAAAAAAGTCTGGCTTATTATCAGTTGTTAACATGAAAGATAACACAAAATGTCCTGACAGAAAATGTGTTAAAACAATATTAAATGAATTCTGAAAAAAAATGACCACACATAACTCTACATTGAACTATCTAAATCAGCCATTAATTCCTTCCCTAAAATTAAATTACTGTAGAAAATGAAAATCTGTTTTGAGGGCCATGATGAGCATATTAGGGAAATGATTTTCTGCATATCATCACAATATGTGCCAGCAGATCTGCATGTATACAGTGTATTAGGTTTAATCATTAAAGCAAACAACATACATCCTGGTCTGTAAATGTATTATGCAATGGCAGGTCACAATCTATGCTGCTTGCAGTTGGACCTGACTTGTAGTTATATACGGTGACATGCTTTCAGATTTAGATGATGATACTAATATTTTGTTGTAGAAACAGTTAGAAAATTCAGTGGTATGAAATGGGTTACATAATAAATCGCATGAGGCAAAAAGTATTAAATAATGACAATATTTACAAGACTTAATAAAGTGCAACTTATCTATTAAGATACTCATGGGAAAACATAATTTTGTCAATCTGTACTTAAAGTATTTAAAGAGGAAATATGTATGTATACATACAAAAGTGGTCTGAAAGCATGATTGCTCATAAAAATGTGTCCCTGATATGGATGTGTCTGCTAAGACAGGTTTTATTGGGACATGTTTGAGCACCATCGTATCTATGAAAACTCTGTCAAGTGATTCTCTGCGGAACATTTGTACCAAGAGATCTGAACCATAAGGTATTCATGAAAATGAATGATGTTCATTAAAGACCCTTAGAAGTTTATACCATATTCTTCTATTAAATGTGAAACCTTTCAATAAGTAGACACAAATTTCAGTTACTAACAATTTATATTTTTATTTTGATGATGTCACTATATATATATATATATATATATATATATATATATGGTTTCCTGACTAACTCCACTAAAACTAATCCTGATCAGAATCAAACATGGAGGAGCCAATTATCAGAATTTTACTGCAACAATCATATTTCTGTAGTTTTTATTTTTATTCCATAAGTCTACATTTTAAGGGTCATTTTTGTAAAACTTATGGCAAAATCATAATGATTGGCAGGTCTGCTACTGTAACCCATGCCTTGGGGTATCCAAAATGTAATCAGTGTTCTGAGGTCTCCAAATGTAACAAAAATGCAAACATTTCAACACAACACTCTAAAAATCAAAGGCACGATATGCATCACAATACATAATACTTAATAAAATACCAGACTTCCATATGACATACAACTGAGATATCAAATTTATAATTCAATATACATCATGATGCAGCAAATTTTAGATTCCGCAAGCATGGCAGACACCTTGGTGACTAAGACTAGTGGAAATCTCCACAAACTAGACTGGTACACTATCTTCTTCAGTGATTCACTTTCATACCTCACTTAACAATATGTGCACATGTTTACTGTTATCTTTGCTCTGATTATACAACAGAGTAAAAGGAGAAAAAATTTATTTATTTATTTATATTTGTTTCTGTGATGTGCAATATTTTATATGTTGTACTGACATACAATCACATGTTTGCATTGTGATGAATAAAAAATTACTCCGCAAATATATGCACTGGTGGAAAGACTTGATGCAGTACTGATGTGCATCAATGAATTGTTACCCTTAAGGTGACAACAAGGACAATGTTGTGTTCAGTGCAAAAGTGATATGGGTCACACCAATGTTTATGCAAGAAAGATAAAAATCGTCTTACCATTTCACAATGGAGCTCCACATTTAGAGGTCCAAAATTAGTTATAAATCTGACATATCCCTTTTTCTTCACTCTAGCGTATCTTATGATGTCTTCATCAATAACAGCTGCCAAAACAAAATAATAAATTTTAAAAAATTTAGACTGGGAATAATTTACCATTCAGATAGCAAATTTAAAACAAAAAATGTTTTGACTCAGCAAAATGTAAAAGTCATTCTCCTTAAGTCAAGAGACAAACGTTTTAGGGGTCAAGTCCAACATAGATAATATAAAATTCAAAAGCTCAAGAAAATCATTTTGTATTATGTGGGTTTTGTGCTAAATGGGCATTGTTAATTTTATTTTATTATCCTTAAGAATACAATAAAACATTGTCCTCTCATCAGATACTTTATAATACAAGTGAGTTTTAATCAAGAAAGTATAATAGTCACATTTTAAATGATAATGCTGTGACTGAGTATACACTTCAATGCTTTGAACAAAACTGAGATTTTGAAGACTTTTAACAAATTAAAGAATATTTAGATGAACTTTTACATGCATGTACATACATGTGAGAACTTACTTGCTGTCTGTCACTGTATCAATATTATACAAAGTCTAAAATCTTTTATGTTGACAATTTTAGATCTTTGTCTTTAATAGATAGTTATACTGATGTCTTTTGTATAATAAAAAGAGACAGTTGTTCAATTTTTTGTTTGATGTCTCTATACTAAATCATCAATTTGCTTTTTTCCGTTTTTTGTTTGATGTCTCCATACTAGATCATCAATTTGTTCATCACATGCAGGATTTTGTACTAGGAGATTCATACAAACCTTAGAAAAACAAGAGTCCCTCAAAGAGGCTGACACTCTACTGGCTGAAAAGAGTTTACAGGGAACTTAAGATCATTTCTTAATTTTAACTGCAGAGTGTTGAAACTATTTTTCACATTCTTCAGCGGTAACAAGAATTTCAAATTAGCTGCTGTTCTTGGTACATTGGATATCAACTTTGCACCATTTTCATTTAGACCCAACAAGTCATCATAAGATGTCTTCTGGTGGTAACCCTATGTTGTTATGACTTTCTGTTTTGGCTAAGCAACAATAGCAAAATTTTCAAAATGGCTGCCATGGTTGCATATTCAATATCAGGTTGGCACCATTTCTATTTAGTACCAACAAGACAACATATGAAATCTTTCGGTGAAATCACAAAGTCAAGATGATGAACCATCTAGAAGAAGAAGCATTAACAAGATTTTCAAGATGGCCATTGTGGCATTCATGTCAGAAGTCAGATTGGCACCATTTCATTTAGGACCAACTAGATTTCATAATTAGCCTTTCAGTGAGAGTACTGATATGACCATTCATTCAGAAGAAAAAGTGATAAGATTTTCAATGATGGTCACTATGGCAAGCATGTTAAATGTCTGAATGACACCAAAAAGATACCATAAGATGAACATCCATTCAGGATGAGTAGTGATAATATTTTCAAGATAGCCACTGCTGGATATTAGATTGGCATCATTTTCATTTAGGACCAACTAGACATCATAAGAAATCTTCTGGTGAAACCCCATGTAAATATGAGTTTCCATTCTAGATGAGTAATGACAGATAGATTTTCAAGATGTCCAATGTGGCATCTATATTGGCTGTACAAGCAGCACTATTTTTATTTAGGACCAACTAAAGCAGGCATGTATGATTTTCTCCATAATGCAAACTGGATATGGGTTTTTTTAAAGCCCCACCCTATGATGTAAAAAATCAGATAAAACCATGCTGCAGGCCAGATCCAGCCTGTGGTCCATAGGTTGCACATGCTTTAAATAGGCCAAGGAATGAATGTGTGTTTGTAAAGTATCAAGGCAATATTCTAAGTAGTTTAGAAGGAGTAGTGATAACAAACTTGTGCTAATGGCAGAAAGACAATGGACAAGAGACCATCCCATAAGTTCTTCTGGTCTATGAGTGGAGGAGCAAATAAAAACAAGATTGTTTGCAAAATGAAATATAAAGCCAGGCATTAGTGGGGACTTATTTAACATATTAAAATGGTTCAACTGTATCTGAAGTGGTAACTCTAATAATGTGCATACTGGAAATTGTCACTCAGCTTTTCAGCTTTATCACATGAATTACAGCTTATAATTCCTTTACATAATATTACACTCATAATAGTTTTACATTACAGATATTAAAAACAAAAAGCATCTGAAGCTGCAGCTGCAACAATAACAACAGATCAGAGTAATAATTTGATCACTAGTAAATCTGCATAATTTGAGATGATAACATTTGGGAAATTGAATTGAAAATGATTTTATATGCAAATTTTATATGTATGGAGTATAAATTATTCATAAAAGAGATCTCAATCTGAAATTTGTGCCACCTGCTTAATCTATACAAGATCATAAACTGATGCTCACTTCAAAAGAAATTTATATCAAATGAACTATCCCTGAAGTTTCATAAATTTTATTTAAAATTAGCCAAACTGTAAAATTCTAACTTATAACAGGATAAAAAGTCTGATTTAATTCAATGTAACTGCCAAGTACTGCAGTGTTTGACCTTTAAGCACACTAAGAGGTCACCATACATTATGCCCGAGACCATTAGACCATTACATCATTTGAAGTAGCAAGGTGTTATTAGATGCATGTAATATTGGAAATATTATATGGGTTTCATTAAACCAACTAGTAGTAATGTGAAAAAGCATACAATATCTGTCTCACACAAAGGACCTATACAAGTGAGTTCATGCAGACTAACCTGCTTCATGTTCTGTCATGACATCCATGGCAGTCGAGGTGAATGATGCAGCTACCTTTCCAGTGGAATAATGGGCCTAAAATAGATATAACTAGAAATATTATGCAGCAACTTCATACAGTCATTACATTTATTTGATAAATAAAACCTCAATCTCACTTCTGCGACAAATAAAACAGGAGAACTGTTGCAGAAAAAAAATTCATTCAAAGAGGCCTGAACAGTGCAGTTGTAACACATTCATTTTGGTCTTCTTATGTTCCATGTTCAATCTCAAACCAGCTTGAGCAAGAATTTGTGGTTGTCCATCCAAGATCAGTGGTTGTTTCTGGATTCTCTGGTTTTCTGTACAACACTGCCAACTCTGCCAACTTGATAGCAACTGCAATTTGGGGCTGTGCGAAGAAGATGGCATTTGGAAAGTGGACTCTCCCAAAAACATTTTTTCTGACATTTTACATTTTCTAGTTTTCAAACTTTACTGCAGAGAATAACTTTAGAAATAGATGGAAATGTTCATGCAATAATATTAAATAAGATCAAGACAACTTTTTTGTATACTTTGTCATGACTTAAAACTAGAGAAACTGCAGTGGCTCAACATTGCAAATCTTCATGCTTTTTTCTGCATATTCCAATGCTTGCACCTCCCCCAGTATTCACCCCTCGACAGTGACCTCAGGGTCATAATGCAAAATCTTACACTGCACTGTGAACACAGCACTGCAATTCAAACTGCAACAAAGATGGATCTATACTATCTACAAAGTACTGCAGTGCATGCTGTAACAAAGATAGGTCTAAGTTGTACACAGATCTGCAGTGCACGCTGTAACAAAAGATGGGTCTACACTGTGTACACAGTACTGCAGTGCATGCTGTAACAAAGATGGGTATAAACTGTATACAGCACTGCAGTGCATACTATAACAAAAGATGGGTCTACACTGTGTACACAGTACTGCAGTGCATGCTGTAACAAAGATGGGTATAAACTGTATACAGTACTGCAGTGCATGCTGTAACAAAGATGGGTATAAACTGTATACAGTGCTGCAGTGCAAACTATAACAAAAGATGGGTCTACACTGTGTACACAGTACTGTAGTGCATACTATAACAAAAGATGGGTCTACACTGTGTACACAGTACTGCAGTGCATGCTGTAACAAAGATGGGTATAAACTGTATACAGTACTGCAGTGCATACTATAACAAAAGATGGGTCTACACTGTGTACACAGTACTGCAGTGCATGCTGTAACAAAGATGGGTATAAACTGTATACAGTTCTGCAGTGCATGCTGTAACAAAGTTGGGTACAAACTGTGTATACAGTACTGTAATACTTACTGTAACAAATATGGGCCTGCACTGTGTACACCCTATTCTCATTGACTTTGACTCTTACAGGGTTCCTGCACCAAAATGATTTTTATTTTCTAGTTTTCCAGGGGATTTTAAGGTGAAAATGACAAATTTCAGAAGTCATTTTCAAAGTTTGATACTTTGACTAAAGACACAATACTGCAGTTGAAAATATTTTTTCTTATAATCATATATATAAACCACGATAAACCAATAAAATTATTCCATAAATAAAACTTTTCAAAAACTCAAAGGATTATTTAGTTTTACACAGAACATTAGGTGCCTACAGTCCACCTATTTCTTTCACTTTAGCATCAATGTCTGTTTCAAGCTTTTTAAGAGCTTATTTCTTCTCTTTAGCAGAGTGTCTCAAAGTATTAAATATTTATGACACTGAGAGTTCTCTGTTTTCTCAGCAAGTTTATCTGCAGTATCATAAAGTGTTTGTATGTCCTTTTCTAGTTTTATCTTCTTTGCTGATTCAAATTTTGACCAGATGTACAAAGTGACATCAAAGACTGGCTAGATTGCGATAATGGCTCATATTCACTGCCATTTCTGGATGATTGTTGATCGCATGTGGTGCTGTAGTTTGAGCTGCTGGTGGTGATGTCGATGTTGATGCCAACGCTGGATTTCACTGACCACATTTAGTCACTTTGCAGAGACACAATTTGCTATATGTGTTTCTCTTGTGCATCTCTGATTTCATATGTGAAGTTAAAGTGGACTCTTTCCTTTTCAAAATGTTGATATACTTTGAACACATTCCACAGAACGCTTTGAATTTCAAAAAGGTTACTTGCTGAAGCCATCCTTGAAAAATCAGTGAAAATGCTCATCTTCTAACTAAGCATTCCTGAACAATGTTTTATAGTCTGGAATTTTAAATCATTATTAAAAAAATTTCAGGATGAAAGAATACTATGTCTTGCTACTGTAGATGGTACAAATCAAACGATGCGAATAAAGAAACTTCCGGTGCAGAGAAAGGAAATTGACAACTGTGCATGTGTACAAATGATTAGGCATGTGTGCAAAATCTCTTAGTTACCTGACTCAACCATGGCTACTGATGTAAAATAATGATCATTGCAAAATTGTTCTCTGCAAAGTAACACATTCTCTCTAAAAAAAATTTAATATCAAATTCCAGTACATTTCACGACAAAAAGCAATTTTCATGGAGGTTTCCAGGATATTTTTTTAAAAATTCAAATCCCAGTTGGATTCTAAGACCTCCTTAAAAATCAGGAGGGCACGGGAACCCTGTTCTAACCTGGCACTCAACAGAATTAAATATTTATGATCGAACCTTGCTGATTTTTTTACCTGATGAAATACAAATCCAGAGCAAATGAATAAATATTTAAATCTGAAAAAATTTTAATTATGAAAATTAATGTAATAAAATTTGAATTTATGCAGAAACATTTTTTCCTTCAAATAATTTTTTTGTGTTCAAAGTTTTATAATGTTCAAATTTATACAAGTTATACCATCAAACCAGAAATGCCACTATTATACTAATTTTTGCTGTTGGTTTTATTTACTATTTTAACACATTATTGGATACATCATGTTGAGGACATGTGAGATAAGTGCCTTTGCCAGGGACACACAAATGGCAGCCAACCTGGGCTGACCTGGATGAGTATCAAATCTGCTAACCTTGTATTATGAATTTGATGCTCTACCAACTTAGCTATTGTGGCTGCCTTACTATGACACAAAGAAAAGGATGAACTTACTGCATTTAATTTATCCAATTTTGGTTTCTTTTCTTCTTCTTTCTTCTCCTGTGTAAAAGCAAAAAAATGGTCATGTTGCACCCTTTCCTGATTAAGGCATATAATCAAGTAAAAAAAATCATGGATTAAGTAAAATTTACATGTGAAAAAGATACATAAATTACAGATAAACAAATAAACAAAACATTTCATAATTATTACATTTACTTGTGAACACTAAGTTGTTTTATTACTGTATATTACAAGTTTTACTCAAATAAAACTAAGTTTACACAGTAATCTACCCATAACATTTACAGTCTTGAAAGAAACTTAATGCAAATTAACAGTACAATGCATTAAACTTTAAATACAGTTTCTGAGCATTCTGGTAAAACAGGGGACCAGTCTGCTGAGGATGTCAGGTTACAGAGGTGACATTTTAGAAGAGTTTCACTGTATATTGCTACAATATGCTCACTTATAGGTTGGATCCAACTGCAAACTGCACAGACCCAGATCTGCCATTGTATTATGTACTAGTAGATCTGGATCTGTGCAATTTGTTAGGAACAATCAACAGATAAGCAACACAGACCCTGATCTGCTGGTACATTATGCAATGGCAGATCTAAGTGTTCACATTTGCAATTAGAATTAGACACCAAGCTGTAAGTTTATCGTAATTAGGTAATTCTCTGTGTATTATTCAATAATATCAATGTGCTAACATGTATGATTTTAAAATTTTGCATATTGTATGAAAAATGCTACTATGCACCTGTTTTTCACTTTTATAACTGAAAATATAAAAGTCGTGTAGAGTCTCTCTAGGCTGAGTGAATAAATATCTTGCTCTAAACTTAACAGTAAAAATTATAAATGAAACATTATAAATCATATTGGATGATATGCCCAAAATATCAATTGTGATGCTAAGCCATACAGTTTTACAACTGATGTAGATGACATGCATATATAAGCCTCCCCCCCTTCAAGTGCAGTTGAACCTGCCTAAGGAGTTGCCTTTATTAAGAAATCACCTGTTTTAAAGTTGTTTTGAATATCCCTACAACCAAATTTATAAGTAATAAACCTATAGTTAAAAACCATATGACTAAAGTGGAAACTTCCCCACCATCAAACCTGACTGCTTTACACATCTATCTAGTTCTGTGAACATTTTTTTGGGCTATAATCATGTGACCAATAATTCAATATTGAATCATTTTCAGTAATTCACTAACTGATCTTCCAATTAAATATACATGGTACTAAGGGGAGGCATTTGAAAAAAAATATAGGCAGGGTACTCTGATTACTCATAGGGTTTTTTTGAAAATGATACACATTTCTAAATTGCATCTATAGGTGACTATTCCTCTCTGAAAGTACCTTCCCTGTGTGCCTTGCATATTTTAGTGGAACAGCCCTAAATGAAATCATGGGAAATAAAAGAGAGACATTTTCTAATACAGTGGCATCACATGTATAATAAATTTCCTTTTACTTATCTTATAATCAATTAAATTTACAATACATTTTTGAATATTAAGTTATCTGGGGCCAATGAAAGTGAATTAGCATGGCTTTTCTTTCATAAACTGGTCTCAGAAAAACAATTTCTTCTTAGTTTGCTGACATTAAAATAATATAATTTTTTTTAAAGGGGAAGGGGGAAGGAGACAATAGGTGAATAGTAAAATTATCCCTTCTTATGACAAAATGCAAAGGATTTAAATTATATATGGAACATTTTATTGAGCTGACCCCTTCCTACTTTTTTAACCCCAGAAACATTCTGCACATTGTTAGTATAAAATACCCTTTTCTACAATTTTCCCTTTTTTGTGATTGTTTTATCAAAAGCAGTTTTCCTTCATAATAAAACTGAGGTCAAGAATGGGGAAAATGACTACATAATTCCTCAGAAATACCTACAGGTACTTTATATTCCTTCTCAAGTGTCTCCAAAACATCTCTGGTTTCAGCATTAATCGTCTTCAGGTTATGTTTGGGATCTTTCTTGGCATCATCTATAGATCAAACAAAATTGAACCAATGAACATATGAAGGAGAACTTCTCATGTAAAGTAAGGAGATATGGTTACTACCTTTCCCACTTACAAAATGTTTTAAAACTAGAAATGAATTCATGTACATGAAAGCCCCTCCACAGTTTGCGTGAAGTGATACACATGTGCCATGTATCCATACAATTCACAATATACAAAAATGACATGATATATTATTGATACACATAGCAACTTAAGATCTTTTCATCTTTCAAAGGTCTGTCAGTGGTATGGTGGTGCTTTATTATATGTGTTGACAACCTAGTTGTATTTCCAGTATGCAGATTACAGACAGACATAAACTTATCATTTTTTCATATGCCATTCTCTTCCTTGACAAGATAAAGTAATATACTTCCAAACGGACTACCTGTTAGTTGTCAGTGGTTTTAATTCAACCTTTTAGGCCATTTCAGGCTGCTCAATTTGATCAGATGCAAGACTTCTCTTGGTCACCACACCGTTTGTTTAGCACTATATGAAGGCTTTTAAAACATTTTATTTCATGTCTTCACCAAAATTTGGAAGCCATTACAGTCTTTTCTTAAAACCAGAACAAATAGTGCAATTTTCTGGTGCAAGAAAATGTTATCTAGAATAAGCCCAAGTGTGGGAGTGGAGATGACTAACAATTAAATCCATGATACTGTACTTACTGCATATGCAAAACGACTGCCATGGCCAGTCACTTGTTTCTGTCATTGTAAAAGGAAATTACTGACACTGACTTGCCAAGCCTAACAAGACCATTTCAGCAAGGCAGTTGATTTTTTTCTGTAAATATGACCAGTTCTCAGTAAGGTGTAACAAAGTATCATGTATTGCTATTGCAAAGTTGGAAAACATGTATTTAAATAGTTCAGTATTCAACTGCTACAGGGATGATAAACATTATGTTCAACTGAAAAATTTGTAAAGTACATGTAGGCCTTATATACCTCTAATACAGTCACACAAACTTCAGTTACAAACCCTATGCAGCTTAATGGCTTATTGCTATCTCTCAACATGACATAATTCTGGGAGTTTTAACGTATTTCACATGATGACCACATTCATATCTCCCTCCACAAGACTGACTCAAATTGACATGTGATGTCCAATAAATATAACTGTGTCCCTTCCTGTTTTCATTCACAAGAATCTATTTCTTTTTATTTTTCTGCACTGATTATTAACACTTTTAGGGTGCTTATTTTCCATATTGTCTTGAACATGTATTGACTGCTAGATGCAATTTTTCAAAAATTCTATAATCAGCTGTTTGATCATGAAGATGCTTCACATCAAAAAATATGTGCAGTTTAAAGTGTCTGAGGCACTACACTAAAGTTAGTCTGGTTTCCTAACTCACTACACTAAATCGAATATGAAGCCAGGATCCAAATCAAACATGGATGAGCCAATTTTCCGGATTTTACCTCAACAATCATATTTCCATAGATATTGCTCTTATTCAGTAAGTCCAAATTTTAAGGGCAATTTTTGTAAGACATACATCAAAATCATAAGGGTTGGTAGGTCTGTTGACAACACTGGCCTTCTAGAAATTAAGATGACTATAACTCGTGTGGTTTGGAATCTGCTCCTTTGCCAATTCTGTGCTATTTTTTTTATCCCATCAGCAGAGTTAGTTGCAGATTACATATATCAGTGTAAATGGAGACATTCTAAACTTGTTCCTCATTACAGATCATTTAATAGCAACTTTTGGGAGAAGCTTGTCTGTTGTTTTGTATCTGTTTGGATGGAGTTTTGATGCAATGCTTCCAATGTGTCACACAGCGAATAAGCTACAAACAGTTCTGACTGGTGCTTATTGTTTTACCCTGAACTTTTTCACTGTTGTAAAATTTTCACATTATTTTCTCTCTTGCTCACACACACCCACACACCCACCCACACCCACACCCCCACCTTGGAATAAAAACATATTCAAAATATAATCATGGTTTGCTGTGTGCAACCATCTAGACTCAAGAATCTAGACTCTCAAGTAACTCGGAGATCTCCACCATGCAAGTGTCTGGTATAAAATATCATACCCCAAACCAGCAAGAACTGGCCATGTGATGTCTGAGTACAGCTGAAATCACAAAATAGCACACATCAAACCAGCAAGAACTGGCCATGTGACATCCGAGTACAGCTGAAATCACCAACAGCACACCTCAAACCAGTAAGAACTCTCCATATAACATATGAGTACAGCTGAAATCACAAAATAGCACACCTCAAACCAGTAAGAACTGGCTATTTGATATCTGAGTACAGCTAACATCACAAAATATCAGGTCTCAAACCGGCAAGAACTGATTATATGATGTTTGAGCAGAGCAGGTATCACAAAATAAACCTGTAAGACCTGGCTATGTGATGTTCAAGTACAGCTGACATCAGAAAAAAGCTTGCCTCAAACCATCAAAAACTGAATATGTGATGTTTAAGTATAGCTGGGTTCCAAGGGTTGTTATCGCTGCGGGCAGATGTGGGAGATAAGCACCCACTTCCCTTAGAAATCCCCCAATGGCTTGCACCTGAGAGAGCCTCTGACAACCAAATCCAGCTCCAGGCCTTCACGTGTGGCTTAACTACTAAGCCTGGCAGAACCTGTTTAATCTGACTGGAGAAATGATGACAGGCGAGTTTCTGGCGCCTCAAAACCAGATGCTTCGGGCAGATGGGGCCCTTTAACCTTGGGTGGTTGCCCATCTAGGAGAAGGCAAACTTTGACTTCAAACTTTCGCTGCCTTGTGACTATATCCTCTCATGGGAAAGGCTAAGGGAGTGAACTCCAACAGAAAATCCGGAGATGGAATCCCTGGTATTGCTTTCAGTGTCATCTTGGCAACTCCTGCAATGTTGCTGGTGCCATATCGGCTTGTCGTTTCCCTTGGATCCATCAGCTGCGTGGAGAGGGGGAATCAGTTGCATGGGCAACAGCTGATTCTCCATATCACCCTGCCCAGGCTTGCGCCCTCGAGAGGACACTCCAGCTTCGCCTCGCAGCGTCGACACAACACGGGAAGCAACAGTTACCAGTTATAAGTCACAACTCGATTGACGTAGAGTCAGATGCCAGGGGTTGCTTCCGACGGTGGGAGAGATCAACAGGTCTCACTGGACAGCTATTGCCCGCCTCAAGCTGGGCAGCCCCCAGCCAATAAGGTGCTGTCCTGTCACAGTTCGCCTGCCTTGCTGGGTGCGTAGGGCTTAAGGTATGCGAGTACCTGACAAGTGGACTGCAACTACTGCACCAAAAAACAACAAAAGAAAAGCAACAAGGAAACCAACAATCCTCAAGCTAAGTATCTGCAATGTCCGGACCATGCTGACTGGGCTCTCAGATGACCTCCAGGCAATCAGCGATGTTTGAAAGACTTCAGTCATCAATGACGAACTTGCAAGACTCCATGTCGACATCACCTCACTACAGGAGACACAGCTACCAGATTCCAGGTCCCTCAGAGGAAAGAACTTCACGTTCTTCTGGCAAGGAAAGAGCACCGACGAAGCCTGCAAGTATGGTGTTGGATTCGCCATCAGGAACTCTCTGCTGGGGATGATAGAACCCTGCCAACAAGGAAACGAAAGACTGCTATCTCTCCGCCTCCACACCAAAACCGGGCCTGTCAACCTGATCAGCGTTTACGCTCCCACACTCAGCGCCACCACAGATATCAAGGATGAATTCTACGACGAGCTTGACTCACTCATCGACAAAATTCCCAAGGAAGAGAACTTGATATTACTGGGTGACTTCAACGCTAGGGTGGGTGCCGACAATGACTCTTGGCCTTTGTGTCTTGGTAATTTGGCATTGGGAAGATGAATGAGAACGGGCAGCGACTACTAGAGATGTGCTCGTACCACGACCTCAGCATCACCAATTCATTCTTTCTGACAAAGCCACAGCACAAAGTGTCTTGGAGGCATCCCCGGTCCAAACACTGGCACCAGCTGGACTTGATCATCATGAGACGGTCTGCCATGAAGGGTGTACTTCTTACCCGTACCTTCCACAGCGCTGACTGCTACACTGATCACTCGCTAGTTTGCTGCAAAATGAAGCTTCAGCCAAAGAAGATCCACTGCTCTAGGCTAGAGGGTAAACCACGCATTGATGTAAGCAAGACGTCATATCCAGACAAGGCTGAGGTCACTTACGCCCTCTCCAATGCGTTCAGTTCAGAACCTCCCTACGGCAATGCCAAAGAGAGATGGGATCACATCAGAGATACTGTGTACAGCACAGCCACAAGGATCTTTGGTAAGATGCAGACAAAGAACAATGACTGGTTTGAGGCCAACTCTGCCACACTCATGCCAGCCAATGAAGAGCATTGCAGTGCCCACCTGGAATACAAGCGTTCCCCCTGCCAGAGGACACTACAGGCATATAGGTCTACCAGAAGCAAAGTGCAGAGGTTAGCATGGCAGTGCGCCAATGAATACTGGCTCCAGCTCTGTCAGAGCATCCAGTCAGCAGTAGATATTGGAAACAGAGGCATGTACGATGGCATAAAGAAAGCATTGGGTCCCACGAAGAAAGTGACAGCACCACTGAAGTCTGCCACTGGCGATACCATCCACAACAGGGGCAAGCAGATGGAGTGCTGGGTAGAGTACTACTCTGAACTTTACTCCAGAGAGTACCACGTGACCAACGATGCCCTTAACACCATTGAAAACCTCCCTTTTATGACCGAACTGGACGAGAAACCTACTGCGACAGAACTAAAGAAGACCTTAGAGAAACTGTCCTCAGGTAAAGCCCTAGGGAAGGATGGCATCCCAGCAGAAGTCATCAAGTGTGGCGGCAGCATTCTGTTCACACACTTGTACGACCTCTGCCAATGCTGGGATGAAGGTGCAGTGCCTCAGGACATGAGAGATGCCAACATCATAACCCTGTACATGAATAAGGGCAACAGAAGCAACTGCAACAACTACAGGGGCATATTCATTCTCAGCATCATGGGTAAAGTCTTCGCACGAGTCATCCTGAACAGACTGCAGACGCTTGCTGACAGAGTGTATCCAGAGTTGCAGTGCGGGTTCCGTGCAGAAAGGTCCACAGTTGACATGATCTTCTCCATCAGGCAACTGCAGAAGAAGTGCAGAGAACAACACAGACCCCTCTTCCTGGCCTTTATTGACCTCACCAAGGCATTCGATCTGGTCAGCAGAGATGGACTCATCACAATCCTTGGCTCTACCATCACCAACAACCTCTCGCTCGATGCCGAGCTCAACAAGCGGATTGGAAAGGCATCAACAACTCTCTCTAGGTTGTCGCAGAGAGTGTGGAACAACAGCATGCTGACCCTGAACATTAAGATCTCTGTGTACCGTGCCTGTGTGCTAAGCACTCTCCTGTATGCCAGTGAAACCTGGACCCTGTACGCCTCACAGGAGAAAAGACTGAGCGCCTTTCACATGCGATGCCTCCAACGCATACTCGGGATCACCTGGAGCGATCAAGTGACAAACAACAAGGTGCTTGAAAGTGCCAAGATTCCCAGCATGGTCACACTCCTCTGCCAACATCGCATCAGATGGCTGGGCCATGTACGTCGGATGGATGACGGACGGATCCCCAAAGACCTTCTTTATTCGAAGCTTGCCTCTGGCAGAAGATCGATCGGACGGCCACATCTTCGCTTCAAGGATGTCTGCAAGCGCGACATGAAAGCCCTTGAGATTGATGTCAACACCTGGGAAGAGCTTGCTCTAGACAAGTCCAGCTGGCGACATGCTCTGATCACTGGTCTGAAAGCCGGTGAGGACAAGCTACGACTGCTCGCTGATGAAAAACGATCTCGGAGGAAGAGGAAGCAGCTCCAACCCACACCAGACTTAACCTTCAAGTGCAGCAACTGCAGCAAGGACTGCCACTCCCGTGTGGGGCTCCATAGCCACAGAAGATGCTGCACAACTACCAACCAGGACATCTCTCATGGGCGCACTTCCATCATCTCTCGAGACTAACGGATGCCAACAACAAAGGTATAGCTGACACCAGAAAAAACCCCAGCTTAAACCATTAGGAACTGGATATGTGATATCTGAGTATGGCTGCTATCATGAAATAGCATGTCTCAAACCAGCTAGAACTGAACACATCATGTTTGGGTACAGCTGACATCACAGAATAGCCCATTTCAATCTAGAAATATCTGGTCATGAGATTTATTTAGTACAGCTGACATCACATAATAGCACACTTCAAATCCAGAAAACTCTTGCCATGAGATGTTTCAGAACAGCTGTATGAATACACAAAATATCTGGCCATGAGATGTTTGAGTTCAGCTGTCATCACAGAATATCACACTTCAATATAAAAATATCTGGCCACAAGATGTTTGAGAACAGATGTAAAAATACACAAAATATCTGGCCATGAGATGTTTGAATACAGCAGACATCACACAACAGCACACTTCAATCTAGAAGTATCTGTCCATGAGATGTTTGAGTACAGTTGTATGAATACACCAAATATATGTTGATGAGTGTTTGAGCATAGCTGACAGCACACAACAAAACACTTCAATCTTGAACTATCTGGTCATGAAATGTTTGAGTACAGCTGTAATGATGCACCAAATATCTGTCAATGAAATGTTTGAGAATAGCTGACATTACACAATAGCACACTTTAATCTAGAAATATCTGGCCATGAAATGTTTGAGTACAGCCATAAGAATACACAAAATATCTGGCCATGAGATGTTTCAGTATATCTGACATCACACAATAGCACACTTCAATCTAGAAATATCTGGTCACGAGATGTTCGAGTAACTATAACAATACACAAAATATATACCCATGATATGTTTGAGTACAGCTGTAAGAATTGTTGCAAGTCTATGCTCTTAACATAAGTAACAGAAAAGAATGAAAGACAACAAGCTTTGTAAAATTTAACAAATAATTTATTTCCCTAGAATACAAAGTAAAAATGAGAAACACCTATGGTGTTGCGAATTAAATCCCAAAATATCCAAGAATTACAGACACTAGTCCTAGTAATTTAAAGTCCTAAATAAAATTCAGTAAAGGTCCAGAAAAAATCCCAAAACTGAAGTTGATGACATGTCTGTGGTAGCTATTAAAGTGTTGATGTGTCAACAGTCTTTTTAATTACAGATTTGAATATACTATAAATTCCAGTGAATGTCTCTATCCAAGAATCTTATCAGAGCACTTTTGTTTTTCCAGAGAAAATAATCACTTGAATTCAACAATTTGAACAAAAAAGATTCCAGCCCAAAACTCCTGGTCACAACATATAATATAACTTAAAAGTGCTAGATGTTAAAGCATGAATGACCAAGTCCTCATAATTACAAGATTATTTAGTTCTCTACTTGACCTCAGGTCACAATTAGCATTTTCTAAAAAAAACAAAACAACATTACTAATGGAAAATAACCTTCTAGAATGATCCTGATGTTTACAAAATCAAAACCATAACCTGTAAAATTCACTAAGGAAAGTCTAAAACCCTGACCCAAATAAACATATTTACATCTTCTATTAATAATAATTCTGATATTAAGCTCATAAACATAGAGAATAATTTAGCTTTGTATTAGTTTGTTGACATAAAATGAAATAATTAAAAAAAGTCAATCAGGTCAAGCAGAAATTTTGGACAAGGTCAAGTCCAGCATACAATGTTACATTACAATAGCATGTAATGAAATATAAAAAAAAATTCAAAGCTAACAAACAATTAAATTAAATATACAAAACAGAATACACAAAATATCTGGCCATGAGATGTTTGATTACAGCTGTAAGAATACACAAAAACAGTGGATAAATCTTACCCTCATCTAAGAGTTTGAGATTCTTCTTTAAATGAAAAAAACTGCTGATATTGAACTTCTCAAGATTTGTGGGATCCTGAAAAAAATGTAAATACATATTAATTCACCTAACAAAGATGATTTTTTCTAACTTATTACAGATGATATCAACTTCCTTATGTACTCAGTAGCAAAAATTTTAAAAAAATATTCCAACATACTGTTATACTGGCATTGAGTATATACTGAAAATTATGTCAAAATAATGAAGAAAATGACCATCTTGTACCTATTTAAATTAGTGTATGTAACATGTTTATGACAGTGAATAGTAGCAATTGATACATAGGTGATTACACAGTGATAGGGCTCATGATATGATTACACAGTAATGATTACACAGTGATTAGGCTTTTGATATGATTACACAGTGATGTTTACACAGTGATAGGGCTCATGATATGATTAGTCTGTAGTCTATTTGTAACTACACACAATTATTAAAAGGTAAAGTTTCTTATATATCTGACCAAAGCTAAATTACTTACAGATTTTGTTCTTAAGAATAAAATTCAGGTAATCTATAATTTGCTATCATGGCATTCAACCAATCAAATACAGGCCTCTGACTCATTCAACTAGGTGACTGACTTATTTGTAATTTAGGCCTTTGATTTTGATAGTGAAAATAAAATTATTCTAGCCTGCAATTTTTATCTTCAAAACCAAATATTCATCATTAATTACATGCTCAAATTTATTCTCAAGATTTTCCAATATTAGCTTCGACAAATTCTATGATGTACATGATTGATTTGAGAAATTTAAGGCAAAAGGATGGGTAAGACCTGAATAAACCAACTGCAAACAGGCATCTAGCCTGTGTAGCTCATATGTTAAAATTATGGATTATTGAAAGTTGTTGCTGTATTATCCAAACCAAAGATTGCTGTCTGCTATGTATTTAAACTTGATGAATCATCTTATTTATTATACCTGGTGTTTGTAAAAAAATATATATTACTTTCTTCTCTTTGTCCATCAGTCTGTACATGTATACATATGTGCATCACATTCCTCATAAACACAAAAACCTTTTATTGCTGTGCATGATACATCAAACTTGGCAGCTGACTTACCCTTGGGTGTCAATTTGCAGTAAGGTGTTTACATAAATCTGTGACCAAACAGCCCAGCAGACACAGTTAAAGGTAAAACAGATATAACATACTAATTCTTCTCTATCATATTTGCTTATCATTTTCATTTTATAACAGTTGTTAAATTAACAAACATTCATGAGTTGTGTTACTTGTTGTTCATGACTGTCCCCATGGACTCAGAAGGAGAGAAAGTGGTTAAATGGGTCAGTGAATAGGACATTGCTAATACATCATTATGGGCATTACATCACAGTTTTTGAGTGTACATTAGCATGGAATGGATCTATTCTTCTTGCTGACCCCTGGAAAACCACAGCATGAAGCCAAAGGTTAAATAACAGGATGTCATTGAACCATATTGTTGTTGGTATAAAACTGAAGGCTTCTGACATCCAGCAAACAAAAACAAATTTGTCTGTAATACTTACTGAATCACATTACACTAGGAAAACTTTCTCCGCTACCTCTGAATCCAACCCTACCAGATAGACAGAAAAAATGTCTTTCTATCTATTATATAGACAATGATACAAATTTTACACACTAACTCCCATTTCTACCAGCTAGGTGGCTACCATTATACCTGGTTTAAACCATTTTTCTTTACTTGAATGAAACTTTAAAGGATGCTTACATTGCCTGGAAGGGTGGGAGGGATTATATGTAATGTGATCAAGTAAGTATTATCTGAGAAACAAAATTTACTGAAAAATTTGCTTTCTCTGATAAGTAGATTACCTGATCGTATTACATTATGAAAATAGGTTAAAGGAGGAGAAAATGATAAACACCCTACCTCTATATGTGCCATCCAGGAGAAGCATGACTGCTTTACTTGAGACTTTAATGTTGTTTTTTCTGAGTTTATTGTGGTATAAACTGTCAGTTGCCAAATCACACAGCAAATAATGCCCAAAGAGAGTTATGTATGCTGTATGAGCCAGTAACTGACAATTTATGCCACAATAAACTCAGAAAAAAACATTAAACTCTTATAATTGCAATTCTTTATAATTTTATTAATATTTTATTCTTATTTTGTTTTTTTAAAAGATATTTCCTATCAGTTTTAAAGCTTGTTTAAGCATATGAATTCTTGTTGAGGCACCTGCTATGTAGCTATTTACAGAACAGGGGATTCTCCATCTGCAATGTAATAGCTATGCCAATATCAAGCAAAACATTCTACCAATGAAAGGCAATCTAAGGTTTTGAAACATTCCACAGCATGGTCTTAATCTTCTAAATTGACATATGTTTTCTGAGTAGAAGTTCAATATTCAAAGTAAAGGATGTGTTGCTTTGTTTGACATATGAATGACTCTTTGGATTTGATGCTATCATGAGTTCATTGTGACTTGTGAATCGTTATTGTCCAGACACATGAGTAACCAATTTTGCATCTTTAAATCTATTTTCGTGTTGATTAACAGTTTAGACTACCTACAAGGGCTACTTACAAATGAAATTAAGACTATCAGTAAATGGTTATAGTGATGGGGGTCCAATAGTCAAGCAACGGAGGGGGGTGTAGCCGATCTCCCACCCACCCCACATCGCAACTATCAAGGTTGGCGTCTTACACTGTACGACTGTGAATCCAATTGTTATAATGTTAGTCTTTAAACTCCCCTTCCTCCCAAACCCTATATCCATTTACCTAAATTTTAAATTCATTTGTAACTAGCTGCAGTGAAAGTGCTGTAGCCCCAATGTTCTTGGCGGATTTTGAGTTTCACAGCTTTTCTTTTTCAAATCTAGTCAAATAAAGAATTATTTATATTCAGAAAAACATCAAAGATGTGTTATTTGATTCTATGAAATCAATTTATTCAGTTTTCTAAATAAAATAAAAACTCACCATTTTTATTTTGTTTTAAAGGCATGCAGTGTGTATGCCTTCCAGTTCTGTGTTTACGTTAGTTACTTTGCACGTGACTCTATTATATAAGTTGGTATAAATTAGTTCTCTGTACGGTTTATACCGAAATAAACACAAATGGGTCTGATCACATGATTTTGTTCTGACCAATGGAAATCTTCCCTTCATTTATCAACTGATGCAACTGCAATTATTAAAAGGATGAAGTTCTCCTAATTTTAGTTTAGCTCAACAAGAGACAATTTGTTTATACACATGCACAGGAGATCCCTGTGGAATTCTGTACTTGATTTGTGTCTTATCATCAAAAGTTACCATTTACCCAATGAGATTCAGTTCTCTTCTTAAAAAGGCCATGTCACACAAATGGATGATAGATAATGCATACTGTATGTGGCAGTCAGCTGAACAGAACTGCACATAATTTGGATCTAGGGATTTTGTCTGTACCTCACTCACTCTGCATGTACAATAGCTACTTCAGTGGGGGAAAGAGGGAGACAGTGGCTTGAACTTTGATGAATTTTGGCCATGTCAAGCCCCAGGAGAGACTCCTTTTCAGAATATTGTGAGTAAGCATGGTCTGAATATGTCAGAAATGGACCAGAGCTGGATATTACCTTGTTGCAGCCAAAATTGTCTCTTCCATCAAGTCTAAACATATCTGAGATCAAGGGACACTATCCCTTGACTGTGATTGGGACTAGCTTCTTGTCTTAAAAGAGAGTAAGAAGTTTGTTTTTGGGGAATGGGTTCTGTGAGTGGTGTAATGTCACTGATGTGACATCAGTCACTGACAACACATGATTTTCCATTTTATGTCCTCAAAGTAGAAGATCTTCAGCTGTTGTGATCCTCTGCATGACTGAAACTCCAAAATCCTTTATGACCAGGACATCACTGAAAGAAGACAGGATGGAAAGGAAGAGTTTCTTTGGACATGGATGGATTAGTGGTGATCTCACTTGCCTGAGCAGTACAGAGACAGCTATGACTAGTCTGGGTATGCCTGTCACTAAATCAAGCAGATCCTTGATCCATGGGGTTTCGTCTTAGTGGGGCAATCAGAGCTATTGCAATCTATGTCCCTCATTTCTTAATTATCTTCATAATCAAAACTGACCATCACATGTCCATTAGTAACTGGGGTAACAGGGCCACCACCACACTGAGTAAGTCAAGGAGCTCTAAAAACTTCCTCACCTAAACTGCATCTTGTTTGATTTTTTTCTCTGATGCATGAGCTATACTTTCAATGTATTTGGGAGAATGATGCCAGGTTAATATGTATTAAGAGTTCCATATCTAGAGGGACAAAAAGGATATGGCCCAACATTGCTACACTGACTATCCACCCTGAACTATGAATGAGGGAAGAATGATTGTTCATGTCATACACCAAAAACCATACTTACTGAATGACATCCTGAATTGACATATGACTTGGTCTAACATGTTACTGAAGGTCCAACTTCAACATCTTGGTTGATGCCTTCTCTGACGCATGACTGATTCTTCTGATGCATTTGGGAGAAAGACACTGAGTTGATATGTGTTAAGGATTCCATATCTAGATGGATCAAAATGTCTATACTAATTATCTACCACACAATGAGTGAAGTATGACCCAAGGGCTTAGATTGGGGCCTTATGAATAGGTATATGGAATGTATGTCTCAAAATTATCAAGACTGATTGCATACTCATTGCAACTCTACTGCAGGTCTTAACTGCCTTTAGATCAGAAATGTTCTGGAGTAGAAGCCCTGTGTGTGCAGTTTTCATACTATCTACACTGCCCTTTACAAGCAGAAAATCTGGATATTCTTGCATAAAACATTCCCCCTACATTTTATCACTTGGGAATTCCTTCAGAAAGGTAGGGCAACTAAAGTGGAGGGGTTCAGATAATGAAATCTGGAGACCTTCTAACATGGTTTGGATTACCCATCATTTTCCGCCATTGGTTGGTTCAAATCTGATGAAAAGGGAGTCAGCTGGCATCTCAGGCTGGGTCACCGGAGGGCATGGGTAACTGTATCACTTATGATTGGGGGAAGAAGAAACTCTGTTCATCTCCCTCTCCTCCATGCCTGCCTGTGAAAATGGGGGCATATGACCACCTATAATTTGCCTGGCCAAGAGAAAAAAAAGAAAAACCTGTTGTTGCTGAGAACTGTACATTCTCATGTAACAATCATCCCTTCTTACATTCATTCCCTAACAGGGTCATGCCAATATAGAACACTGTGCTGAAAGTTAAAGGGCAACTTTTGTGCTGTTTGCTTTCTCACCTCCTCATTTGGAGAACAGAAAGGGAGTGAACACATAGCAAAACAACAATGACTGTTAATAGCCTATTGGCTAGATGAAAAACCATCAGATGTGTTAAGTCATGTAGAGAGGAAATCAACACATTCCAATGTTTCTGACTAACTTTGATTTGATATTACAGACTTGTCTGTGCACTTTATCAACATCAAGACAAGGTACATGTGCAGAAAATATATCTGTGACTTTTTACTAGTGGGGTGAGAAAGTTACGTGCAACTGATTCTCCATAAAGAAGCCCTTGTATTATTGGGATCATGAATGCTCTAAGACAGGGGTCTCAAACAAGCGGCCTGCAGGCCACACGTGGCCCACCAAGCCGTATCCTGTGTCCCTCAAAATGATTGGTGTCACAAGGTGTCATGAGAGATAACAAAGGCGCTGCGGCCCTTGGGCCATCAAAAATGCTCTCATGCAGCCCTCAGGGTGGTTGGAGTTTGAGACCCCTGCTCTAAGAGAAGCCTGGAAATTTTGCAACCTTTAACAATTGTAACAAGATTCTGAAGGATGAACTGTGCCATCATTGTCTACATTTACTGAGGCATTAACCTTGGAGGTAGAACTGATTGGAAATGGAAGAGTTCATTCCAATGAAGGTAGTATTCTATAGATTTCCTCTACTGCTGACATAACCATAAACTCCATCTTTTCCAATGTCAGACTGGCATTTTCCAGCATTTCCATTTCAGCACCTCATGAGCAGGAAATGATAATGAAGTATCATCAGCAAGCATCCATTGGATATGCCATCAGTAGTGGAATGCTGGTCCAGTGCAGACAGTTTGGTGCAGTTGCAAGGTTCCAAAATTAATGTTGGTTCGCTATAAATTTCATAGGAATGGTTGATTGGATTGCTGGCTTGCCAGTCAGAGATAACAGACTTCTGACCACTGTAAATGTACACAAAGCATTCGCATAGCTAGCATAGCTAGTCAGCAACTGGAATGGCACACCAAAGATGGCATATGCCATAACGGCTGGCCAGCACGTCAGTATGACAGACCAGCAACATGGTCTGTCTGGATGGGTACCTTGCCAGTTGGAGATAACTGACTCCTGAAGATTGTAATTGTACGTAGCTTGTTCATACAGCTGGAATGGTTTGTCAGCAGTCGGAATGGCATACCAAAGATGGCATATGCCTTGTGGTCCAGCTGGTTGGTGCAGTATGGCCAGTACAGTGCAAATCTTGACGTCTGGTTTCATTAATAATATTTTCATGCATGGATGGGGTAAATGATAACAAGCCCTCGTGCCTCATGGGCATGGTCCTATTAGTTTCTGAGCCCTCACACCCTGTTGGCATGGTCATAGGCTTATTCCCAGTAAGAATACAAAATGCTGGCATACGGACAAAACCTTTGTCAAATTGATCATATGCAATTCCAAGGCCTGATGGAATCACCTGTGCCTTCTACTGCATTCATGGAGAGAGTATGCTTTGGCATTTTTCCTGCATATGCATGGGGGTGGGGTGGAGAGGGCATCTTGACATCATCCATGAGACTGATCAATTATTCTACAGTATTCACAGCATACAGTATATTCTGTTGCTATTTTGTGATTTCATGGGGCAAGGAGAGAGCATCTTGACATTGCCCATGAGACTAATCAATGATTCTACTGTATTCATGGGTAAAGTATGTTCTGGTGCAGTTTCTGCATGTGCATAGGGGGTGGAGATGGCACCTTTACATCATCTAAGCAACTAATCAACATTTTGAACATGAGGTATATGTTAAACTCTTGCTACAATCTATTTGAGCAACCACGTTTTTTGTGGCCCTTATGCTGCTTTATCAAAATGTTGGACCAAGTATTTTTAGACCAACTTGCCAATGAGTATAACATAATGATAGAAAAACATTTTCTGTCCTTCCGGGAAGGGCTGGATTTGGAAACAGCATAGAAAGTTTTCCTAATATATGTGAGCAGGTGATGTATTTGATGGAGAAACCTTTTTAATGTAAATGATACCGAGTGATTCTCCCATGAAATGTAGGTTGGCTTTACGTCTTTGCAAGTTTCATTGCAAAGCCAGCCCTCCCCCACTACCACCACCTTGCAGCTTTACAAATGGAATACAAGCACAAAAATCTATCTCTAATATTTCTTTTGTATTTTTTTAAACAATTTTCAAGACATATCATGCATGTTATGCTTTTGTTTGGCTCAGAGGCCATACAATAGGCATTAATATAGGGACATCACAAAGGAACATCAATATGGGTGTCAAATCAAAGATAGTTCTTTAACATGGAGTTAACTGTAATCTTTGTAAACTTACAAAGGACGAAGATGAGAGAGGGAAATTGTCATAAACTTATAAAAGGTGAAAATGTGAGTGGGAGATGTAGTATAATCTTATAGATGGTGAATATGGGAGAGGGATTTAAATTAGTTTTATAATCAAATATTCAGATTTGAAGACTGACATTGTTTTTGGTATTTAACTTTGTACTGGGAGCAAGAAATGAAAGGCACATCATACATGAAACGGTTGGATTCTTGCCCATGGGTAACTTCCAGAAGAGGCTGTGAGGAGAGATTTGTGGGACAGCAATAACAGGGTGGATGATGAGATTTGTGGGACAGCAATAAGGGAGTGGATGATGGGATTTGTGGGACGGCAATAAGGGGTTGGATGATGGGATTTGTGATGGTCAGCCTTCAAAATTGCACTAATTAAAACTCGTTTTAAATCTGGAACAGACACTAGTTCCCAAAAGTGCATATTTTGTGAAGGTGTGTCATCACTATCCTTATGCAGAATCTATTATGCTGTCTACTATCTATATTGAGTCTTTGTATGACTCTATTACTCAGTCTGTCTACTATCCATATTGAGTCTTTGTATGAATCTATTACTCTGTCTACAATCTATATTGAGTCTTTGTATGAATCTATTACTCAGTCTGTCTACTATCCATATTGAGTCTCTGTATGAATCTGTTACTCTGTCTACTATCTATATTGAGTCTTTGTATGAATCTATTACTCAGCCTGTCTACTATCCATATTGAGTCTTTGTATGAATCTATTACTCTGTTTACAATCTATATTGAGTCTTGGTATGAATCTATCACTCAGTCTGTCTACTATCCATATTGAGTCTCTGTATGAATCTGTTACTCTGTCTACTATCTATATTGAGTCTTTGTATGAATCTATTACTCAGCCTGTCTACTATCCATATTGAGTCTTTGTATGAATCTATTACTCTGTTTACAATCTATATTGAGTCTTGGTATGAATCTATCACTCAGTCTGTCTACTATCCATATTGAGTCTCTGTATGAATCTGTTACTCTGTCTACTATCTATATTGAGTCTTTGTATGAATCTATTACTCTGTTTGCTATCTATAATGAGTCTTTGTATGAATCTGTTACTCTGTCTACAATCTATATTGAGTCTTGGTATGAATCTATTACTCTGACTACAATCAATACTGAGTCTTGGTTTGAATCTATTGCTCTGTCTACTATCCATATTGAGTCATTGTGTGAATCTATTACTCTGTCTACTATCTATATTGAGTCTTTGTTTGAATCAATTACTCAGTCTGTCAACTATCCATATTGAGTCTTGGTATGAATCTATTACTCTGTCTGCTATCTATATTGAGTCTTGGTGTGAATCTATTACTCTGTCTACAATCTATATTAAGTCTTTGTATGAATCTATTACTGTATCTACTATCTATATTCAGTCATTGTATGAATCTATTACTGTGTCTACTATTTATATTCAGTCTTTGTATGAATCTATTACTCTGACTACAATCTATATTGAGTCTTGAGTCTTGGTATGAATCTATTACTCTATCTACTATCTATATTGAGTCTTGGTGTAAATCTATTACTCTGTCTACAATCTATATTAAGTCTTTGTATGAATCTATTACTGTGTCTATTATCTATATTCAGTCTTTGTATGAATCTATTACTCTGTCTACTATTTATATTCAGTCTTTGTATGAATCTATTACTCTGACTACAATCTATATTGAGTCTTGGTATGAACCTATTACTCTGTCTATTATCTATATTGAGTCTTGGTGTGAATCTATTACTCTGTCTAAAATCTATATTAAGTCTTTGTATGAATCTATTACTTTGTCTACTATCTATATTCTGTCTTTGTATGAATCTATTATTCTGTCTACTATCCATATTGAGTCTTTGTATGAATCTATTACTCTGACTACAATTTATATTGAGTTTTTGTATGAATCTATTACTCTGTCTACAATCTATATTAAGTCTTTGTATGAATCTATTACTCTGTCTACTATCTATATTGAGTTTTTGTATGAATCTATTACTCTGTCTACAATCTATATTGAGTTTTTGTATGAATCTATTACTCTGTCTACAATCTATATTAAGTCTTTGTATGAGTCTATTACTTTGTCTACTATCTATATTCTGTCTTTGTATGAATCTATTATTCTGTCTACTATCCATACTGAGTCTTTGTATGAATCTATTACTCTGTCTACTATCTATATTGAGTTTTTGTATAAATCTATTACTCTGTCTAAATCTATTACTCTGTCTACAATCTATATTGTCTACAATTTATATTGAGTTTTTGTATGAATCTATTACTCTGTCTACAATCTATATTAAGATGATCTATTACTCTGTCCACTATCTATATTGAGTTTTTGTATGAATCTATTACTCTGTCTACAATCTATATTGAGTTTTTGTATGAATCTATTTTACTGTCTACAATCTATATTAAGTCTTTGTATGAATCTATTACTTTGTCTATTATCTATATTCTGTCTTTGTATGAATCTATTATTCTGTCTACTATCCATATTGAGTCTTTGTATGAATCTATTACTCTGTCTACTATCTATATTGAGTTTTTGTATGAATCTATTACTCTTTCTACAATCTATATTGAGTTTTTGTATGAATCTATTACTGTCTACAATCTATACTGAGTCTCTGTATGAATCTATTACTCTGTCTACAATCTATATTAAGTCTTTGTATGCATCTATTACTCTGTCTACAATCTATAATGAGTCTTTGTTTGACTCTATTACAGTCTGCTATCTATATTGAACTTTTGTATGAATCTATTACTCTGTCTACTATCTATATTCAGTCTTTGTATGAATCTATTACTCTGACTACAATCTATATTGAGTCTTTGTATGAATCTATTACTCTGTCTACTATCTATATTGAGTTTTTGTATGAATCTATTACTCTGTCTACAATCTATATTGAGTTTTTATATGAATCTATTACTCTGTCTACAATCTAGATTGAGTCTTTGTATGAATCTGTTACTCTGTCTACACTCTATATTAAGTCTTTGTATGAATCTATTACTCTTTCCACAATCTATATTGAGTCTTGGTAAGAATCTATTACTCTGTCTACAATCTATGAGTCTTTGTATGAATCTACTACTGTCTACTATCTATACTGAACTTTTGTATGAATCTATTACTCTGTCTACAATCTATATTAATTCTTTGTATGAATCTATTACTCTGTCTACAATCTATATTAAGTCTTTGTATGAATCTATTACTCTTTTCCACAATCTATATTGAGTCTTGGTAAGAATCTATTACTCTGTCTACAATCTATATTGAGTCTTTGTATGAATCTATTACTCTGTCTACAATCTATATTAAGTCTTTGTATGAATCTATTACTCTGTCTACAATCTATATTAAGTCTTTGTATGAATCTATTACTCTGTCTACAATCTATATTGAGTCTTTATATGAATCTATTACTCTGTCTACTATCTATATTGAGTCTTGGTATGAATCTATTACTCTGTCTACTATCTATATTCAGTTTTTGTATGAATCTATTACTCTATCTACATTCTATATTAAGTCTTTGTATGAATCTATTACTCTGTCGACATTCTATATTAAGTCTTTGTATGAATCTATTACTTTGTCTACTATCTATATTAAGTCTTTGTATGCTGTTGCTGGAAACAATTTTAAGAACAGGTATTCTTTCACTGGAAAAATTCACTGACTCTAGATCAATAGGATATTTCTGTTTTTTTGCTTGACACACTGTATTATCAATCTCAAAGACAGTAGACTAATGTGTGATGGCATGAACTTACTTGATGAACCATTCATTACCACATATTCTAAAAAGTGTTTCTGAAAGACATTTTGATTTCTAAACCAGACTCTGTATTCTTGGAAATATTTCAAGACTGAATGTAATAGCTAAGGCTAACTGTACCTGTATTGTAATAATATCCCTCCTTGTGAATGGCTCATCAGTCAGAAGATCCTTCCAAAAGTTAGGTTTGATATTCAGTCTTTCTATTGCCTACAGGATTAAATAACAATATAATAATAAAACTAGAAATGTGTTCATAGAATGCAAATGTTTTACCATGGTGCCTGAAACTCAGGGTACCCACAAAATTCAGTGGTTGAACCTGGTTAAGACTTTATTCCTTATGATGGATGTAATGGGGCATAACAGATTTAATAATTTAAAAAACAACTGACACAAAGGAAAACCACCTTGGGTAAGATATTAGAATGAAGCAAATATTTTTCATTAAGTGTACTTCCAACCATATATCTGACCAGACAAACTGTTAAGTGGACTTCCATCCATATACCTGACCAGACAAACTGTTGAGTGGACTTCTTACCAGGTGGCTTACCAAGACAAACTAATGAGTGGACCAGACAATGGCTACTTCGGGTCAGATACCATTTGGTGCAAATTTTAAAGGACGTCTTCTCTAAAAGATTCAATGTACTGATTTGCAGACCAAAATCATTCTGGATTCAATTACAATTAGCATAAACTGCTATCAACATATACCATACTATCATGTGTATCCAAATGATGAGAGAATTGAGCTAAATGGTTTTAAATCATAATAACCAAGCACATTTATCCTGAATCTATGTTAAAAATATTTAAAGCATAAATCTATTGTTTGCCATTGTTTTCTCCAAGGTGCACTCATGCCTTTTAGCAAAGTAAAGTGAAAAAAGGCTCACATAAGTATCAACAACACTTAATAAAATGGAACACAAAAAGAAATTAAATGTATATACTATTGTAAGCTGTACTCTGTGCTTCAATTAAAAGGCAAGTCCACAAAGTAATTACAATGCTTCATTTTATCACTCTGGCCATATATCATGGTTCTTATTGATCGAGATTACCTTTTATTTGATAAGGCTCTGGGCAAGTGAATTAAAAAGAATTAAATAATAACTGATTTTTTATGCAGAATACTTAAGTCAGTGAAAGTGATAACAACTTACCAGTATAAACTGATGAATTCACACAATACAGTAATAAGAAATGATTGAATTGAAATTAATGATGACAATAGGGGCATTACCCCGGCATATGATGCTAGTAATAGGATTGATAGTTCAGCCAACCAAGAATAAACAATGCACAAGAAAATGAACAAATTTACTTTTGATACCCATAAAAATGTTGGCAAGAAGATGATGAAAGTTAAAAAAAGGATATTTCATTCTTTCACACCTGTGCAAAAGCATAAAAAATTATGTTTTTTTTATGAATTTAAGTGTAGGTATTATGTCATTCGGATTCATATACGAAGAAAATCTTATAGTGAATACTAGTAAGTACATTTGAAAGTAGTAGAACAAAACTTTAGCATCAATCCTAACTACTAGTACAAAATTATTTAATTAACTTGAAGGAATTTATTCTACATTTTTAGAGGTCAATTTAAGTGAAACAATAAGCAAGTAATTAGTCCATAGAAAAACAATGAAATAATAGGCATGAATCCTTGAAAGTGAGAAAGGCCAAATAAATTTTGTCCAACTGACCTCTTTCTTGGAGAGCTGGAGAAAATGATGTGTTAATCAATGCATATCTTGCAAGAAATGAAAGCATGCAACTCTTCATGTAGCAAGTGACAGTTCAATCTGGTTGAAATACAAATTAGGTTATTTGTCCATTTTTGCATGCAATACAAATAATAAGGAATTTTCAAGCATTAAATGCAGTGCATCATACACATAGAAAATCAGTGAATAAATTTTAATATTTTTTTGCACCAGTTAAATTCTGAAAATTTACTAATTTCAGAATAAGTTTGCCAACAAATTTCCAAAATTTGTTAAAAAGTAATATTTTGCTGTGAAATTTCCATAATTTGTTTCAATGTTATACATAGTTGTTACTGATGTAATTAAATTTTTTTCTCAGTTATTTGACAAAATTGATGACAATTTTGGGCTTTACAATGCACAAGTGAATTGCATTGGTTCAGCATATACCTCATTGGCAAACACATTCCCTGTTGGCTTGACTGCAACAATGTGTGTATTCTCATTGAAGACCTTGAAGGTCACAGGACAGTGGTACTTTCCTGCAATGGAGAATATGATCTTTAATCACCCAATGATACAAAAATTGATTAAACAGGGATATTCTATAAAGTTGAAAAATACACTACTTGACTTGATACAGAAACATGATACAGCCTATATAATAATGAACTAGGAAGACACATGCTTTCTAAAACATTATGGATAGAAGTTATTATGACGGTTTGAAATCTGCATGGTTATATGAAATTTTGTAATTGATATATGAAATATCTGAGTTTATGAAAGGTGATATCTGAATCCCCCGCCACAAAAATTAGCAAAACCACAAAAATTGATGGCCACAAAAATATATGAAATAAAGTATTTACCTTCAGCATTTTTGTGAAAGTTTAGTCGAATAAGATCTTTTGCAGACATTTTCTGGAAAATAAAAATATTCATTTTTTGGTCAAGTTGGATGTACAGTAATAGTCTGGTTGCTTGGTTGATTGATTGGTGTTTAAAATAAAGACATTTTGTGTTAAGGCAATCAGAATAAAGTGGCTTGCCCAAGGAATCACCATGGCTGGTGACCTAGTCTGGTCTTGATATGATCTGAACCCTTCTAAACATCTGGTTGCAAGTCCAGCATGTTATCCAATCAGCCACTGTAGCCACTTTGCAATAACATGATAGAGAATATAAAAATTTCATAACTAAATGTGCTTAATTCTCATCTACCCTTGTGGAAGTGTAAGAAAGATTGTAATTAGAAAGAAACTTAAGAAGTAAAACATCCACACAAAAAATCCATCACATTCAAACACAGTAGCTCAAAATGATGTTAACTGTCATGACCTGCACACAGTAAGAGATGTGAAGGAGTTTTGGAGACAAGATATAATTCATGAAATAAATATGATAGTGCAATATCTCTCATGCAGAAAAAAAACCTTGGATGCATTCAGAGGTGACTAATAAAATAATGAAAAAAATTACTTTAGAAAATAAAAGTGGAAAAAAAACTGAAAGATTTCAAGGATGGTTGTAGAAGGCAGATCACCAATAACACCATTTGGACTATAACTATTAACACAAACTGCTCTCAAATAATGAAATGCAACATAAATGTAGTTACAACATTTTAAAAAGTTTTATAACTTTCATGTTTAATAATGTAGAGCTGCATGGGCAATGCATTAGACCAAGGGTCTCAAATACATGGTTCACTGGCTGCCTGTGGAATTATTTCCCGTGGCCTGAAACAACACTTGGAATTTATAAAATAATTACTAATGCAAATTTTTTTCTTCACAGCCAGCTAGTTTTGGTAAAAAATTTGATTGTTATATCATTTACTTCTTGTTTCCTACATTTAAACTGGCTACCTTTTATATGAGCTGCTATCGCTGAATGAAAAGGTTTCAGCGATGCGACCCTCTAGTCAATGAACTTGTCCTTATGTGGTCCTTGAAGTGATTTGAGTTTGAGACCCCTGCATTAGTCCATGTTGATAAATGATTGTTTAACATTTATTTTACCATGATGAAGCAGAATGCTGGAATTTCTAACAAAACAGTGTATGACTGTATTACAACAATAAATTCATAAATATAACATCTATTGAAAATCCCTTGCATATCCATCTAAAACCTTAATGATTTTAGTAATGTTGCTGCATTTTATGCACCAGTGTGATATACTATACAATACCATATTTATTACATTAACTTGTGATATATACATGTAAACATTAAATCGAAAATAACAGTACAACACAGTGTTTGATTTAGGATATGACTTACCTCTCCAGTGGCTGGATTGATGCCAAACTTTTTCAGGAAAGGCACAATATTCCTTGAAATAAAACAAAAAGCTGCTCATTTTTAAATAAAAGAAATAAACACTTCATATAAGAACAGAATCAAAATATAATATTTCATCAGCTATTTCAACTCAAAGTTACTACATACTGTATTATCTCATTGCAATGCTGACTATAGGAACCATGGATTATACCACTTTAAAATGAGACCATGGTATAATGTCATGCATCAAATATATAATTTTAGTATAACATAAAGAAATGGAATCCAAAGCCATACCTGTCATAATAGAGGAAATGTATTATGAAAAGGGACAATACAGCGAGGGAGTGCTGTACTTCCTATATCTTATTCCAGTTTGCTAGACCATGTGTGGATGACTGAATCATGACAGAAAAGTTCCATGGAATACTACGTCCAGATACTTTTTATCCTCAGCCTAATGTTATTCTGTTGGTTACCATGACTTAATATTATCATGCCACATAAGTGTGTATATACTTTTAGGGTTGGGTTATGGTTACTTTCTATGTTATGATCCAGAGGCAAGTCCCCATGGGGCTGGGAGAGACCCAGGGGCCAATGCTAGTTGTGCAAATCACTTGGTTTGTATAGGATGGCATGACTCTCAATAGTGTTTCAATAATGACCCCAAGGGCAGGACCCATGAGGTGTCAGGACTAACCAAGTACTTTATGCTAAATGAATAAATAAATTCCCTTGATCTTTTCAAGTATGTGTAGATATACTTCAGGGCGGGAGTATCAACACCTAATTTATGAATTAGGGACAAGTTCCATGGTGCAGGGAAATGGTAATAGGCCAATGATGGTTACATAAATGACTTTGCCTTTTAATGCTGAGAAAGTGTATACACTGCATAAAGTGAAGGGTAGGAACATCAATGGTTTCTAAAATATGACCCAGGGACTTGGCTCTAGAGGGGAAGAACAGACATATGGCAATGACCCTAGATTTAAAACAAAGTTTACCCATTTACTTATGCAACATGCAAAAGATATATCCAAATATAAATGCATGCATCATAGGAAATGAGAACTGATTTATACCAATATATATAGGGTGATCTTTATATCCCCCACCACTCACCCCGAAGGGTGGGATTCAATTTGATGGCACAATGCAATCACCACTCTGTTAATATTAAGTGTAGAAAGCTTTTTCAAATTCTTGCTCGTAGTTTTACAACAATGGGTTTTCACAAAAGTTGATGCTGCTGCTATTAATGATACCAGCACTGCTGTATCTCACTAATTTACTGAAAAAGCCAAAAATAAAACAAAACCACACTATACTTACAAAAATAACCAACAAAATATTACGAAGATTCTAAGTAGGGTTGACTGAAGAGTCAGAAAGGTTTATTCACCCTTTAACTTTGACCTTACAACTTTTTGATCTCAGTATCATTTAGAAAAGTAGAAATAAAACATTCAGATCCTTAAATATCTCTTTTGCTGAGTTTTTTTATTCTAAAGATATTAAATGTTCTACACATAATCCAATCATTATAAAAAGATATACACTTTCAAAAAAGAAATAAAATGGCAGTAACAGCAAACAGACTGGTTTCATTGATTCAGCCGAATTAAATGCTTATTATTTTAATTAAACATGATTAATAGGATCAGTCTACAGATAATCATTCAATGTCAAATCTATTTAGCAAACATTATAGATTATGAAATAGTTTCATTCTGATGAAAAAGTATACACTGTAAAAATATACATACATCAGGTCAAATATAATGCCCTCCATTGTACATAGGGGATTTTCAAATGGCTGCATCGAAAGACTGAAAGAAAAAACACAGTACCATAATAAAGCCTAATACTTAAAAAAATATTTACTTTTCCCTCTGTCTGGATAAGTTATGTACTAATGAAAATTATGTATTTGTTTTTTTTGCATTTTTAAAGTAGCTTTAACAATTTCAGTCATATCGCTATGATCTCTGCAGTGTAGCAGTTTATAGTGCTATCTCCGTGGTATCAATTTATTCATTGACTTATAAAAATCGTACTAACAGCTTCATCACTTGGTGCTCAGCATTAAAACGTTAGTGTTAGGACTGGTTGGCCTTGTGTCAGAATAATGTGACTGGGTGGGATATTATGCTACATGTCTGCGGCATGATGTTCCAGTGCTACACATCACTAAAAACTGCCACACTGCAGACATCATAGCGATATGACTGACAAATTGTTAAAGCTACGTTAAAAATCAAAATCACACACACACACATTAATCCATGTGATAATTAATCCATGTGATCATCTATTAAATCATCTGTTTCTGAGTGGTCAAACCATTCCCTAATTTACATTCCAACTAGAATTTTGAATTTTTCATTGGCTTTAAAACTGTATTTGGTGTTAGGAAATTGTTATGTACTATTTAAAATTATTATAGAATTTAAGATATGATTTTGAAGAAGAAAAAAAACAGACAGTCTAGTAATCTAGATTAGTGACAGACTATTGTACTGTTAAATAAAGAAATATTGATTTTTCATTGGCATATACGAACAACATCATTATAACAGAAAATTTGAGCTTAATGGAGACCTGAGTGTTATTAAATGCAATGAAATCCAATAGATGTAAATATAAATTTCATTTACTGGTTATTTACAATAAGTTCCAAAACAGAGTTTTACTAGCATTCTAATTAGCTGTGCCCATAAATACCTGCTATCATTCTTTTTAGAAAAACAACCCACACCACCCCCAAATGAAACAAAACATACTCTAGATCTCAAATAAGTAATGTACACCTTTTGGAAACCACTAAATGCAGCTCTATTTTACATTCTGATTCATGATTACCTGCAGCAATAAAAAGGTAGTCTCCGAAACTCAGCTTTCTGTTTTCCCTTATAACCTCCAAACTCATTTTTCCACTCTGTTGTTGTAAGATATCTGTGACAAAATAAAAGAATACTTCTGTAAATATTATCATTAATTTCAAATCTCAGCTGGAACTTCATCAGTACATTTACCATTCTTTAACAAATTTCAAACTTTGCAAAGTAGATTGACAGGACAGAATCACTATGGCCCAACATAAATTCAGTGCCAAGAGAAGGTACTTTAAAATGAAACTATACTGGCATAGATTTTATTTTTTCTAGCTATGAGTCTTTTGATATTTCTTCTCCTTAACAAGTATATGACTATGAAACCACTTGTCCTCTCATCCTGACCAGATAAAAATGGGCTCTTCCAAAGAAAACTTTGCGATTTACTCAACCCGGGCAGCAGATGCAGATTCACACTTTGCGAATAAATAGGTCTATTTTCTACCCTTCACACTTGGCTAAGTCATCATTTCTTAACATCTAGCATACACCATTTATTGATTACTTTTATGTCTACAGTCTAATTGTTGTCACTCCTGAACATGTTGCCAAGGAAGCCAACTTTGATAAGTACACAATGCAAACTTTACACTAAAATAGGTCCATACAATGATGACATTATGTTTGTCATTAAGACGATGGTTCAAAATCTTTCTGTGCATGTTCCCTTGTACGACTACATAACTAGAGACAAGATTTGTATACTAAACTAAGAAGTTGCGATTTCACTCACAGCCCTTGATTTTTTAATGGTATTTGCCTTTACAGAAACACTTTCAGTAATCGAGACAAAAACATTCAAATGTAGAGAAATTTTCCTTTTCAAGGACAATATTAAAGATTTTTTTGAGTTAGAACTTTCATATATTTGGAGCCAGAGAATGTCAAAATCTTCTAATTTTCATCTAGTCAGACAGCATTATGTACACCTCAGGTCAAATGTACTTTCAAAAATTAGTTTTATTAATATTTTGTCATGCCAAATTAAAGACACTACCAGATATTTCTGTGTTATATAATTTTGTTTCAAATGAAGATGTTGCAAACTTACAATCACAAGAAACATTTTAATCATTTTTGCCAATTTGAACAAAATTTCGCAAAATGCATGCCATTGTAATCAACTTGAAAAGCATATAATGTCAACACATGTGATTGCTGGTAACTTAATTGGGCTCATAATTCCCAATAACCTTCCAAATCTGTTTTGGTTAATCAGCACTCTTCCTTTTGAGAGGCACCCTTGAGTAGTGCTGTCAAAAATGAAGTTTGACTGGAGTGGTTTTACTTACTGCAAAAGTCAGAGTTGTTTAGAATTCTTCTTTGAATAAAAGTTAGTGACATTTTTCAATTGAAAAGCAATTGCATACTTAGAGAAATATCTGTTGACAGCTTTGCTTGATCAAGACAGTATCAATAAACCTGAAAAGATTTGAAAATAACAGTGGCCTAGGGTAAGTGTAACACTAACCAGATAAAAAAATGACATAATTTTGACATTTTCTGTTCCTAACTTCGAATATGTCTAACTCATAAAGCTGTATCATAGCTCACTGAAAAGCAAACCTTTGCCACATTAAAATGGCACCTAGGTAATTAAAATATGTCACTGTAAGCACAAAAGTCATTAAGAAATCGAGGGCTATGTGATAATTTTTTAATCTACAGAACTAAATATTAAAAGGGCTTTAAACTTACTGTCTTCACTCTGAACGTAACATTTTCATGGTTTTGGACCCACTGTAATATCAAACATTCACTGGGTGCCAGTGTGTTTTTTTTTTGTAAGAGCATAAGTAGTGTAGCTGTTAAGTGTACTGTGTTGAGTAAACTGATGGATGAGTATCTATTCCAACTCACTTGCTTGAAACTTTTTCATTCCAGAGCCAGGGTTATTCTTTGAAAAAATGTAGAATGAGCCATGATATCAAGTACTGACCCACCAGATTACCTGGATTATATATATGGTAGCCCAAATACATCATTCTTAGTAGCCTGTTGGGTTTGGGCATGAGATTTGTTGTCCTTCCTGATGTACTCTTTCTCAAGATGGATAGCAAAGTTTGACATAGATGCATTTACTGTATTTAATTGAACTTAGCAAACAATAGTGTTGCTCTGAATAAATCCTGTATCCCATGTCATGCAGAACTTGGACATGTTTTCTTTGCCTATTTTTAATTGCTACTGTCCTATACAGATTAACCAAAGGTTCCCAATTGGTGCAAATTCATGATCCAGTTAGAAATAAATGCATAGAGCATAGATATCCTATTTTTTAATTCTTTTTGATCATTCATATTTCCAGTTGACATAAAATTAATAAGTAAGCGATACCTTCAAAGATATTTAATGTAATACAACTAGTCAATGCACTATTAGCAATGGGTGCACTGCAAATGGCCTGCTAACTAACATGTGCTAAAAAGGGCCTTAAACAGTTGAACTTCTGCTGAAATTAGAAGAAGTGCATTCAGAGACCACAACCTCTTTAAATGATAAAATTGACTGGTGGAAAACCAACTCATCTGAGATGTCTTTGGGACAAGCAACATTCCCTTAAAAGATATGAAGTTGAACAAGGGCCATAACTCTGTTAAAAATGGTGTGGATGAGACAAGACCGACATGTATGTATGTATGTATGTATGTATGTATGTATGTATGTATGTTCACATCAAATGCATCATAATATCTTTAATGGTTCTTGAACTATGCTCATTACAAGCAAAATCCCTCCATGTAAAGATTTTTTGCTGATCCACAATGGCCATACCTCTCTCTGCAACAGAGTAGGCAGAACAACACTCATCAAATGCATTTACATCTAGAAGACAATGTTCTTCCCAAATTCCAGCAAATAATACTGAATAGTTCTTAAACAATGCTGACTACAAGCGGCATTCAAAGTTTCCGTGTGAAGACAAGAATTTACTTGATAAGGACCATAACTCTGTCCCAATGGAACTGATGAGACAAAATTTATATGACGATACATTTAGGTCTAAGAGACCAATGTATAAATCGAACTTCATCAGAATATGTCTAATGGTTTCCAACAAATGCTGGTTACAAGGATAAGCATTGGTGGAGATTTCAAACTGAAATAACTCAGTAACTCCAACTGGGTTTTTGCTCATGTCTAAAAGCTCTTAGATAGTAGTGCTGACAACAAACCCATGACCATTTTGTGAAGAAAAGACTAATCTATTGTATCTTTGGCACTGTTGCTGGGATAGAAGGTAGTTTCTACAGAATCCTAGTGATGCAATACTCCTAGAATGATCTGTAGTCATCAGTTATGAATCCATCTAACTGGTGCTGTACCATTTCTAGTTGTTAAATGTCAGTAGCACAGTATGAATCCTATATGACTGCATCATATTCCAGCCTGGATATCCATACTATACATCTCAAAGTTTTAATTTCTTGAATGACACTGTCAAGTTTCCTGTCAAAAACTGTTTAAATGAATCTGTGACAGTGTATAACACAAAGATTAGAAATTCCCCCTATTGACAAATATGATGTATATATCTCTTTTCTACCCTATAGTTAACCTTGGTTTTCAAAGTATCAAGATGGGTACATAAAATGAATTATTGAGTAAAACCATTTGTGATGCATTGTTCATTCTACTAAAAATAAATGTAAAATTTACTCATATATCATCTATACAAACTTTGCAATGTGGTTTACAAACAGCCATGGACAATGGTTCTATGCAAATTCAAAATTCATTATTTACCACATACAAAGTTTTGAACACCCTTGTGTTGTGTTCTGCAAATGTTGTCAACTATTTTGTTATTTTTAATTTAGGAAAACAAATATGTGTTTCCAGTTAGTTGACCATCCCTGTTTCTCACTGCCAACCCTTGCACTTTTTCCCCTTTGGTAATTTAAAAAAAAAAAAATCCTGAAATTGATTTGTGGATCTAACTGAGCCGGTATTTGCCTATTATTTTGAAATGCTTAGTTCACAATATATACTAATCATTATAACATGTGTAATTTTAAAAATACTCTACCTACCATAATTTTAAAATCAGTGCAATAGGAAACACGTTTTTGGGGGTCTTAGTTTTCAGGAACAATTTTGGTTATTATTATAAAAATGAATATTATAACATGTTTAATTTTTTTTATTCTCCTAAATTATGCTTATATTTAGAAGTTAATCAAAATGAGGCAAAGTCTAAAGCAGAGGACAATTAGTCATACATAATAGAAAATGTTTTCTTTGAATTATTTATTCATATTTGTGAATGCCTGAATATCACCTAGTTTGCTTGATTTAAGGTGAAAGAAAATGTTTTTATATTAGAGTTGTATAAAATTGTCCAATTGCTGACTAGAAAAGACTTTGGGTAAACTGTATTTGAATTAACATTTATTTGAGAAATGCTCTCACATGACCGCTTTATCTCCATGTTCAGAATCATTCCCCTCAACCCTACCTTTATATTAGATCTCTATAACAGGTCTTAGGAATGAATTCAACATTTGGGGCCAATTCTGGTCCTACATGTAAGACCTCAATACTGATAATTATGTTTTGGGCATCTAGGTCTTACTGCCCAAATAATGGCACCATATAGCTTGTTCTGATGTCGTTTAACATCGGAATGAGAAGTCAAATTTTCAGGTATATCTCACACACTTGGCAGCCCATATAGGCACTTTCTAAAAATTAGAATTATAATGTTTTAGTCAGACTTTACTTACTTGTATGTCTTTTTCCTACTAAATTCAAATTCCCACCCAAGCAAATGGACATGTTTTCAAGTTCCGTTCGCATACATTTCAGTTGGCTGGAATGCGATGGAAGCCGGAATACCAAAATTGGTTAAAACAATGATAAGAATCTTGAACAAAATGAAGCTATCTAAACACTTCTTTCAATAATAATATATTTTTATTTGTTTCATTAAAGAAATATACTTCAACTTAACCCGATTTCTGCATTCTTGGCTTCAATCGCATTCCAGCTAACTGAAATGCAGGCCACATAAACTTGAAAACAGGTCCATTTCTTTTGTGCGAATTTGAATTTATTAGAGAAAAGACATCAGAGTAAGTAAAGTCTGACTAAAACATTATGACTTTACTTTGTAGAAAAGTGTTGTTATTGGCTGCCAGTTGTGTGAGATATTCCTGAAATTTGACTTTTGTTACGATGTTAGTCAACATCAAAACACGCTACACAGCGCCATTATTTAGGCAATAAGACCACAGGAGTCTGATGTTTTATCAATAAAGTACGACGAAATCTCTGACAACATGAAATCACCTTATCAGAACTATAAATTAACACAAGAAGTGCAAGCGTGACCCCAACCTTCTGCTTGATTTGACTTTTCTCACGTGTCTTTTATCACTTCAGAATCACAAGAAGACTGAAAAACTACACATATCCATTCAAAAGACAGTAACGTACCAATGCATAACTCTCGGACGACCATCGCGTTAATCCAATCCGGCGAATTAACCTTTATTTTCACAATTACGGTCACAAACCCTTTCTAGCAAAATCTATCAGACAGAAGTAGCCCATTCTACCACGGGCTGAATAACATCATGAAAGTAATTTCACAAGATAAAATGTTTAACTTGCTTTTTATTTCAGACTGTATCATATGATAATTTTATATAAATTTCCAGAACAGAAATATGTAGTTAAAGTTCGGATAGTAGAAATAATGGTTGATGACATCATCACACTTCAAATATTAAAGCCTAGATGGATGCTGGACCCGGTAGATTTCAAAATGTGTTTGATCGACTTTCTAGAGGTTGCCACCTGGTAAGATCATCTGTTGTTTGTACTGAGGTTTTTCATAACAGAAAATAATAGCAAAGAAGAAAATATGATACTTGTATGAGAGATGTACTATTTATTATGATGATGATGATAATGATAGAGAAACAAAACAGTAGGAAAGGAGAAAAACTGATACTTTATACCACTGATTAACCATTAATGATGATGGTGATGTATGTGTGTCTGTGTGTGTGTGTGTGTGAGAGAGAGAAAGAAAGACAGACAGACAGACAGATAGACAGATGAGGCAGGTAACACAAAATACTAAAATTATCAGGATTAATGTGTATACAATGTGAGGACAGTCTGAACGCTATCAGCAACTGTATGTATGCATTCATGTATGTGCAGAGTGAGAACATTTTTTTTACACCTTTTGAAAATAGTAATACTGTAAATAACATTTTCATGATGCATTCATTATTCTGAGCAAATTCAACTAATTGATTGATTCCACATTATTAAATTTCCCTAGTATTAAAAGATAACACAGATTCTGCACCGTGTTCGGTACGATTATTAGACCTAATGCACATTTACTGCTGGGTAGAAATTAGTAGAATGGGCTACTGTTGTCTGATGGTTTTTCTAGAAAGAGTTTGTGACCGTAATGGTGAAAATAAAGGTTAATTCACTGGATTGGATTCATGCGATAGTCATCCGAGAGTTATGCATTGGTACATTACTGTCTTCTGAATGGATATGTGTAGTTTTTCAGTCTTCTTGCGATTCTGAAGCGATAAAAGACACGTGAGAAAAGTCGAATCGAGCAGACGGTTGTGGTCATGCTTGCACTCCTTGTGTTAATTTAGAGTACCGATAAGGTGATTTCATGTTGTCAGAGATTTCGTCGTACTTTATTGATAAAACGTCAGACGCCTGTGGTAAGACCCACAGTATATGCTCAAAACATAAATATCAGCGTCGAGGCCTTACATGTAGGACTAGGGCCAATTCGAGCAGAACATACTACTACAGAACTTTGAAATGCATAATGCTTAAGGTAAAGCATAAGGAAAACATTAACTTTCTTTCTAAAGTGGTGGCAAAAAACTCAAGCAAACTAGAAACAAAATAATTGCCGAAATTTGGTGACTACTTTGAAAATAGGTGCCAAAATAAAATTGAAAGCTTCTTGCAGAAGGATATAAATTCTTTTTGCACAAATTCAAACACAGTAACGACAAACAAGAAATGAATAATTATATACTTCCTATTTTAGTAAAATCAGATATACAAAATTACAATTTATCCTTTTGATGCTGTTTCTTCCCCATTTGTTACCTCTGTCACTTAATATAAACGGAACCGGAAATGTTTGGTAGCGGTTGTAAAGATAATTATAGGCAGCACAACGTTTGCCAAGGTTTGATTGGTTCATATTGAATGGCTTCCTGCTAGAAGAAATGTAACATTTACCTTCCGATTTTGCGTTCGTAAATTGGTAAATTACCGCATACTATGCGTGTGCAAAGTACATTATATCAAAGGTTCATAAGTATAGTTATTGGTGTAACGAGATATACAAACTAAAGAGAGTATAGATTTACATTTACCAGCATGCCGAGAATCATGCCCCTACCCCCACCTTTTTGTGCTATCTCGTTGTTTTAGCACGTAAAGTTCATTTTAATCGAATAGTCCTACAATGTAAGACGCTTCAGTTGATATTTATGTTGTTAGTGCGACTAACAACATAAATATAAAGTGGTGCGTGTTACATTGTAGGACTATATAATTGAATTGTGAGAAAAAGACGATGATGAATAGGCCCGTGGGTGATCTCACAGTGAGATCTATAAACGAAATGTCTTAGATGACTTCCGTCTGCCGTTGTTTTTAATTGCCAATTACTATACCGACAAGCATAATTATGTTGCAGTCATTTCCAATAATCCGTGACCTAAATCATCAGTTTGAAATACGAGGATGCTTCCAGCCTAATCTAGTGCAAGTCACATGGTCATGCGCATTTACTCATTTTAAATATAAATTGTTCTTTTAAAATTTAACACTAATTTTCTTTAACCAAAGTCTATTCAGTCCTGATTATTGAATGCTCTGAACCTTAACTGTCACCAAGAAACTTCCAAACAAAAATTACCAATCGCTATGGACTTTTACAATGGTGGCCATGTACTAAACTTGGGTCAAAATAAGAGCATGTGGGGTGGAATCGACACTGTCGAGGGTAGTACAAAGTTATCAATATGCATAGCTTTCATTGTGACATCACAGCGCACGACATTCAATCTGGATTGTACTGGATCACACCTTTAGGGTCGTTTCGTCCAAAAATGTCTATGTACTTTAACATTAATTTTGCTGTATGCATCTCTCTGGGCGTTTAAATAATGACCTTCCAAAGGAATATGGATATATTCAAATCCAAATGAAGTGAATACTTGCCACTTAAGGGTATGTTGTTGTTGTTGTAGGGTTTAACGCCATTTTTCAGCACAAGATAGGCTATACATGGCGGCCAGTATTAATGGTGGAGGAAGAACCCGGAAAACCCCCGGAAAGAACCACCGACCCACAAGAAGCTACTGGCAAGCTTTCTCACATACCCACTTTGGCTAATTCCGAGACTCGAACCCACTCAGACAGAGGTGAGATGGCAGTGATCCGTAACGGAGAGCGCTTTAGACCACTCGGCCACTCGGGGCCCCTAAAGGTATGTAGAATCAAATCTAAAAAAGGACACCCATTACTGAAATAGTCGGTGTTGAATGCCTACATGACCCGTGTGACTTGTACTATAGGTTTGTAAAATGAAAGTGCATTATTCCTAATGAGGTGAAATTTTAGCTTCAGTGTAAAAACATACTTCCAAGATTTGCTGAAAATTTGAATCAGATGCACAGATAAAACATAAATCAGGTATCACTCAAAGAAACATTTCTGGGAATGTGATACTTATATAAAAAAGCTGCAATAATGGTCAAGAAATGTACATATGAATACATACATATGAAGTAGACCATCAAATTGCTGTCTGCCATTTTTGTTCTGACATTACTGGTGGCAGAGAACCACTGTTTAAGGCATTATTTGTGCAGGAGCATGTTGTTGATGATGCAGATTATTGGGTCACTCGCTACTAATCAGTAAATTTAATTCAGCAGACTTTTTTTTGTGGCCAGTAAATATAATCTCTCTTCATCTGAGCCATGGCATTAAATCATTGAGAATAATTTCTTTTTTAGTATTAATCCCTGACAGAAAAGAGTACCTGTGTATCCATTGGCAGTTGACCTCTGATTTGAATTGCTGACACATGCATGTAAAGCATCACCACAAATGGCAAGAGCTAAATGTCATAACCGTCCCACATCTTAGTCATTTCCCAGTGATACAGGCTTTGCTATTATAGACTTTGCTATAAGGCTAAGACATAATGCACTTATTTTCTTTAAGTTAAGTGAGAATTAAAGAACAAGTCTGACGCAGCAAAAATGGTGGCTAATTGCCATTGTATTTTCATAGATTTATTTTTATGAAAGTATTACATAAATTTAAGTAGAACCTATAAAGAGTTTATTTGCATCTTGACACCTTGTGAGCATTTGAAAAACTTTGGTCTTTCACAATAGGTTCTTAATACCAGCTTTCAACACCTGAAAGAATGGCTGGCATAATCCTTCAGGTACATGCCCCCCAATTATGTTTCTAGATTTTGCTATTACCACTGTTTCATTGTGCTCATTTTCTGGTTGAAAAATGTAAATGAAAGTCAGTGACAGTAATCTTTCTAATACAGTCCTACCCACTTATATCGACATCACTTATGTCGACAAGCCGCCTATTTCGACAAAAAAGCAAAGTCCCGGTCCCTTGGTCTACTATTACTACCAAAATTGTCATGCTTATGTCGACGTCGAGATAAAAAAACAAATGTACATGTCGACAGAAGCCCTTGGTCCCAGCTTGAACAAATCCTTTGTTTTCTAATCATTTATGTCAACAAGCTGCCAGTTCCGACCCATTCTTTGTTCAACAATTAGTTGATCTTGCCGCCAGGCTTTAATTTTACCGCCTTATCATTTATGTCGACCAGCTGCCAGTTCCGACCCAAACTTTGTTCAACAATTAGTTGATCTTGCTGCCAGGCTTTAATTTTCTCGCCTAATCATTTATGTCGGCAAGCAGCCAGTTCCGACCTGTACTTTATTCAACAATTAGTTGATCTTGCCGGCAGGCTTTAATGTCGTGGTCGGATAAACCCCCCCCCCCAAAACAGGCTTTTGTTTGGTCCTATAAAGTTGGCCTCTCGCGGCGACTTAAATAAAAGCAATGAAATCTGATCTGATTCGTGCATTTTCCAAAGTGATCAGTGATTAAAACAAGTTTATTGCGATGTGAAAGTTTCCTTTTTAACTTTATTTATATTTACGATGGCTACCAACGGCAGTGTAAACGCAGATTAAATTTACAGTCTCTGGAAACTAAATATCTGGCAGTTAAGGAAGTTGAGGGTGGGGCATCTCGCAAAGATGTCTGTGAAAAATTTTAAATGTATTGAGCAGACATTGTTACAATATTGTATTGTAAGAATCATTTTCTTTTAATACCTCATTAGCATGTGTCAATGTATACAATATTATGCCTTCATTAATCATATCAGCCGCATATCTCTTGTTCGCTTTTATGTACTTTTCACGATGACTTCTGTAACTAAATACACGTACTGTTTAAACCAACTTGTTGACAGGTTTTCATTTCCCTGTGAATAGCCCCATCCCCTTGGTAGCCTCAGTAAGATGGGAATTGACTGACCAAAATCTAGGCCAATTTAAGTACATGTACTCCAAGCGTGTAAATAACAACTATGCAACCATGTGCTTATGCCGACATTGCATAATCGTAGTGAATGTTTTTCATATCAGGATGTGACCGATGCAATATTTGATTGTGGATTTTATTACACAAAGGTAACCAAAATGTAATTTGTCAATATACAAGTGTATTTGACACTGGTTTTGTCTTCATGTAATCAAATTTGCATTGTTTGGTTTCTCAAAGTGTAAATGCTACTCACTGATGACAGGTCACCCCTTACTGATGATTTTAACTTGTATCTTTTTTTCAGCACCCCCCCCCAACACTTATCTCGACGTCCGCCTATGTCGACAATATTTCCTCGGGCCCGAGGATGTCGACATAAACAGGTAGGACTGTATTCCATTCTCGTAACCAGTGTACCATTTTGGTCCTTTTCTTTAATTTATTTCAGTCCATTTGGGTTTTAGTAGACTGTTTTACACCTTCCTGTTTCATGTGGCCTAACAAGATGACAAATGAATGATCTAAATTCACAATTTCCCCATCCTTATTAGAAATAATATCAGATTGAAAATGGTTGCAAAATTTCCAGTAACACAATTTGTTATGTACGACAGGGTAATGATCAAATGATCAATTTAAATATTGATTAAACATTTTTCAGTTTCTACCAGAGTGTGATTGAGTGTTGTATTCTAACAATTGCTTAGGCAGTTATTAGAATATTTGTGATATTCAACTTATCATCATTGGTATTGCAGTGTTTGAGATGGAGAAAACCAGAAAACACAAAAGAAACAACTATCTGGGGATGGGTGATCACTTATCCATACACATTCCAGAAACGAAGAATGAGTTCCAGAAGACTGCAGAAGACCAGAGCAAGCATTTGCACAATCAAAATCATTACAGCGTGTTTTCTTTCAAATGTTGTTCATCCAGTGTCAGATGGCTATGTCATCTGTTTCCATCATTTATTTGTTATCAGACTAGGTACTTTGCATTATAAGGAAACATGGAAGATTCCAAAAGATTGAAGGTTAAACAATCATGGTCTCTTGGTCATCATTTTTCGCAGTTGAGCTTCTGGTTATCCCTTTTTGCATTGTGCATCATCCATCAGTCAACATTAAATATTTTAAAGTTTTTTTATAAACTGCTGGGCCACATGCAACAAAACTTGGTAGTAATATTCCTTAGGACATGCTGTATGAATTGTGTGTCCTGCTGACTAGGTTAGCAATGGTATGGTTTCCTTAGCATCCAGGTGGAAAACTTGTTTCAACATCTCTGGAAAAGCTGGATCATTTTGATATGACTTTTTTAGGAATGTTTCTTAGAACAAGCGCTTTTAACATTGTGTTTGGATGGCTCCTCCAACAACTGTTTGGAATGGCTCCCCTAACAACTATGCAGATTTCATAACAGCCATATGGGAAACCTATTTTGAATTTCATCTCCAGAATGACTGGGTCAGTTTTGATCAAACTTGGTAGGAATGTTTCTTAAAGTATGTTCTGTCAAAATTATGTTCAAGATGGCTCCCCTAGCAATGGAGTGACACCATTTGCAACACATGGAAAACCTTTTTTTTACTTCATCTCTAACACTGATAAGCTGATTATGATACATTTTGTATAAATGTTTCTTTGGGAATGCGCTGTAATATTTTTATGCTTTCCTTAGCAGTCTTGGGGAAAACCTTTTATTTTCCTTCTTCTCTGGAACAACTAAGGAAATTTTTGTTCAGACTTGGTAGAACTGTTTCATAGAAACCACATATAAAGCCTATTCTCAGTTTCTCCAAAATAGCGGAATCGGTTTTGATTAAATTTAGTAGGAATTTATTATGAGATTCTTTAACATCTTTGTTTTCCAAAGTGGCTTCTTTAGTCGTTTTGTGATTAACATAGTACCCAGGTGGAAAATGATCAAATGATATTTATCTTCCATCAAGTATGGCTATTGTTACAAAAGAACTGTTGTAGAATGATTTTCTCTGAAAAAATCCTTGACTCTAAGAAATATATGTATATATATGCAGGGTTCTTGCTTGGACACTTTTCACATTCGCACAAAGACATCAATACAATTACACAAAGTAGAATCACTGTTACACAATATGTCACATACAACCAAATAGCTGGAAATTATGCTGACATCGGCATTTTGCAAGATACTATGGAAACCACATTTGCCTTCTGGTTGAACTTGTGACAAGTGAGTGATATCTGGCCGTCATGGGTTTCTTACTTTTGTTTATGCTTAGAGGCATATATTTTGTGTGGACGAAATGCAGGACCATTGTTATTGATATAATGCTTTTCTCACATATCATATGATTTTTTAAAATAATTTGTTAATATTTTCATCATTTATATAGCTAACAACCTTCTTTGCATGTATTTTCTGTGTCAGTGTGTGACTGGAGTTGATTTAGTGCATTGTGAATAGTACTAGGATGGCGGAAGTGCTCAATGTTGGCCTTCTGTTTTGCTAGTACCTTGAGCAGTGCTCTATACAACAGTTTATTTGACAAATACTCTATGGCTTTCAGCAGTGCTCCAGTCCACCAGTCTGTGAACAGTTTTGCATTCCACGTCATATGACCAGATGCCAGCTTAAATCTCCTCGACTTCGTCTTACTGTCGTACAGAATTTTGTTGTTTTAGCAGCACCACCTGTTTGGAAAGTGAACATAGTGCTATTTCCTTATGTATGAACTTTCAAATGTTTACCAGAAGAAAAGCTGTGGCATTTTACTGTTCATTTAATGCATTTGTAAAGTTGCTTGACTTTACAATCTTTTCAGACTAAACTTATATGGAATTGTCCCATATTATTTCATGATTGATGATGAAGACTGCAAAAAAATCTCAGATTCTGACATCTTGATGTATTTTCAGATAGATAGAATATAATTTGATATTTCTTATGCACCCATGCGGCTGCGGCAAATGTAAAATTTAAGTGAAATCATTAAGAAGTGCACTGAATACACATTCGACACGAACTCATTTTTTGTGATTGAAATAGCACCGGAAATCTCTCAAAGTACAACCAACAATGAGTGATACAAGCGATGCATCAGAGAACAAGATGCCACCATCATCAATGCAAATGTCCAGCTGTAATAATACAAAGCAGGTGGACTTTGACCCTGTTGGTGGTGGGCAAAATACTTCAGAACCTTCAGAAATTGAATCTCCAGTTAATGATTGTGGCCAGAACAAAAAAAGGAAGTATCCATTTTCACAAAATGAAGAAGTCAGTCCTGATTTAAAGGAGATGAATAGAGGCATTGAAATCAAGTCAAGGACAAAATTAATGAAATCTGACAGGCCAAAGGAAAATAAAAAAGATGACAATGCTAAGTATATACAAAGTGAAAGGACAGATAATGCATTGGAATTTATTGTGCCCAGTAGTCCAAAGACCATGGAGTTTGAAATTCTTGATGATTTAGAAGGACAGGGTTCAGATGATGATGATGATGATGATGTAGGTGATGAAGATGACAGTGATTACGACTTGGATGATAATGAGATTTATGCCTGGTTGGATGAGGGTTTGGAGAAGAAGAAACACAAGGCTGGTGAGAAGCAGGATGGATCGGAGATTCCATTGGAAATGCAGAAAATTATTCTTAAAGGTACAGTATCTTGTTTGATGTTTTTTCTGTCTTGTTAGTGTTTCGTTTAATGATGTTTGAAAGACATTTTTCTGACATGATGTTTTTATTTGTATTTTTAATCTAAATGAACAACCATTCATATTTAATTTTCCTTTCAGAATTATGCTGATAATATCTTTTGTTCTGTTTTTATAACAGGGCCTGACAAAGATACAAATTCAGTGGACGAACAGAAAATAAATTTGTAGCCCAACCTAATTTCATTAGTCCAGAGAATGTATTTTTATATGAAAGTTCTATCTGTGAGATTTCATCTCTTTTCCATCAAATGCATTCCATGTTAATGTTGTGGAAATAAGCACCACTGTCTCTCAGATCCAGTCTGTAGTCTTTCCTATTTATAAACCATGTTCATTTTGGGAAGAAATTCTTACCAGTTACCTCCCCATACCATTTTTAAGTGTTACTGCCAACCAGATATTTAGCATTTTATATAAATCAACATTTCACCACATTTCCTCTATGTATTCAAGAAAATCTACTCATCCACCTCAGAAATTGTTACAGTATATTTTGCTATATACTGGCATTATTATTTTTCATATTTTGTTAAATAGTTGTCGGAATGTTTTAGTTTTTGAATTTTAATTTCTGACCTTTTAATCCAACATGGTATTGTTGGTACTCTTTGTTGGTTATCTTACTTACGTACACAGACTGTATTTTGTTTCACTGTTAAAGCCAAGTTCTTTATTATTGTAAGTGAACACTTATGGTTTGTTATTTTCTTTTTTGTTTTTGTTTTGTTTTTATCATTCTTGTCATTTCAGTTTTAACAGTGATGACCAAATATTTAAAGAGCAGGGGATATAAAGATAGCGAGGATGCATAACCAGCATACAGTGATGGCTGCCCCTCCATCTTAGATCATGTGTAACATGTCTGTAATGTCAGTTACTTTCAATAAGCTTGAATTGGAGAATTAGTATCCTTCTGATATGCCCATACTTCACTCACCTATGACACAGTTATAGTTGCAGATGTGAACTTTTGTACAGGGAAACAACATTACAATTGGTTATCATGGGGGAAAATTCATATCCTTCAGTTTGTCGCATCTCACCAATATGGACTTGATGGAAGATTGTCATCCCATTCTATGGCAGCTCAGTGGGCACAAGTCACTGGGATGTCTGAGCATGGTCTTCTAGCTTGCAGATCCATACATATGGGGTTTAATATGGACATTAATCTGTTTCATCAGCCATCTCTGCTGTACAGTGCTTTTCTGGTTGTCACCCAGCCAGACTAACTGCCCAGCTGACTGTGCTTTTTGAATACCAGCCAAAGGTCCATTGCATGAGCGACCCGTACCATATACCTGCTGATGGTACTGTATATATGGAGTCGTGTGGGAATTATGTCAAATTGAGCATACTGTCCAACTGGCAGCTAAGCCAACTGTCTAGCCAACCAATGAGTTGAAGATCCAGCCACCCATTCAGCACACTTCTTGGCAGCCTTGCAGCAATCCATACCAGCAAAATAAGCTACGTCAGTTGCCCAGTCAGCAGATCTACTGGAAGGCCAGATGTTTACAGCATTAATGGTGGAGGTATACTGTGTCTCACATAGTGACAGTGGCATGGTCCTGGTTATGCCACAGGCATTGATCTGTGTGGACCTAGAATATTTTTCATTCTCAACCTATTGTGCATGTGGCATGTATTCTCAAGCTCCATTGGGGAGTGGATGTCAGTGAGAGTTTTTTTCAAGTACCTGGTTTGCATAATGTGAGGTGCATTTGATTCTTTTCAGCTGCCCTTACAAACACCCTTTGTATATGTCCCTACATGGCCAGTGGTGCCTGTTTTATGGTCAAGTGAGTTGCATGCCCTTTTGATGGACCCAAACTTTCTCTAGTTCCAATCAGATAGTTCTAGGGTACCAGTGATGCAACTGAGCTATGTAGATCAGAATCAGTTACCAATGGTGGGCAACCAAGAAGTAGTCATATGCTCGATCTGCTTGATTGATACATAGAGAGGTGCAAAATCCAGTCCATGCAGTCAGTCATTGCGTGAAATGCATAGAGAAGGGTCTTTGGACCCAACAATGTTTCTCACTTCTTGGGTAGCCTTGGAAAAAGGATATGACCCTCACAAGATTGCATTGTGCAATAAGTCAGTGATATGCTCAACATATTTTGTGCAGGGTTCCCATGTGGGTCTGGAATTCTGGAAAAGAAATAAAATTTGAAAATTGCTTTTCCAGGTCTTGAAAATGTTTGGAAAAATTGAAAACTGACTAAAAGGTCTTGAAAATGTCTTAAATTTTCATTATTACAACCCTCTTAGTCAGAAACTGGTAACGTGACTGCACTTTTGCATTTGGAAGAAGTTTTATTAAACCAGTGTTGAGCTCTTCAGGGATGTCTGGAAATTTTAATGTTTTGGTCTTGAATCTAAATTTGTGACAGGAATCCTGAGGTCTCACACGACCAGATATGCTTCATGAAAACTTAAGTGATTTGAGTGATCTCCATGAGCCTTCCATTCAAATATAACTTTTTTTATCTAAGGCATTACTGAAAGCATTTGTTGGCATGCAGTCAACCTTCTCAAGTTTCTATCTCTCAGATTTAGCATTGAAGATAAGAGCATTGAAACTGGTGGATCAAGTGGCTGTCCTAGATGACCATCAGACCCAGCTGACATCAGCCTAAGTTACTGTGCATGGGTTTAGCACTGTCACTGGCCATAGACCAGATGAGCATATGGGATAGTCTGTTGTCAGTCAGCCATTCATCATCTGTCCATCCATTAGCACAAGTTGGCAATCGCTAGTCTTCCTAAACTATTTGAATGATTAGCATAAAACTTTACACACACATTCATGCAATGGTCTAGTTGGTCCTAGATAAAAACGGTGATGATCACACATCAGATATGGCCACCACAATGGACATCTTGAAAATCTTCTTATTGCAACTCCTTCAGAATGGATGGTCATATCAGCATGGGGTTTTCACTAAAAGACTTCTTATGGTGTCTAGTTGGTTGTAAATGAAAATGGTACCAATCTGACATCCAATATGATCAAGAAAATCTTGTTACTGCTACTACTCATGAATGGATGGTCATTTCAACATGGGGTTTTCATTAAAACTTCTTCTGATGCCTACCTAATCTTCAATGAAAAATGGATCAGATCTGATGTCCAATATGGCTACTGCTGCAGCAATTTTGAAAATCTTATATAACTACTCCCTAATGGATGGTGATATCAACATGAATTTTTGGCTGGAACACTTCTTACGATGTCTAGTTGGTCCTGAATGAAAATGGTACAGAACTTGGGTCCAATATGTCTGCCACAATGGTTATCTTAAAAATCTTGTTATTGCTACTCTTCCTACAAGGATGGTCATATCAACATGGGGTTGTTACTAAAAGACTTCTTATGATGTCCAGTTGTGTTAAATGAACATGCTGGCATTCTGATATCAAACATGGCTATCACACAGTGGCTATCTTAGCAGTTTTGGTATTGTTACTCCTCCTGATTGTATGGTTGTATCAACATGAAGTTTTAGCTCTCAGACTTCTTGTGATGTCTGCTTGGTCCGAAATGAAAATAGTGAAGATCTAGAGTCTGATATGGCTGCTACAGAGATCAGCTCAAAAATCTTGTTATCACTACTTCTGAAATAATGGTCATATGTATTATTCTGTTGATCTTAAATTCAAATGGTGTTGATCTGATGTTCATTATGTGGCCATCTTGAAAATCTTGTTTTATCTACTCCTCTTCAAGGGAAAGCCATTTTGACACGTGTTTTCATCAGAAGAGTTCTTATGGCATCTGCTTGGTTATAAATGAAAAGAACTAATCCTCATTATGGCCACCATGGTGTCTATCTTGAAAACATTATCTCTGCTATCAATGCCAATATCAACATGTGGTTTTCACAATAGATGTCTTATGACCTATTTGGTCCAAAATGAAAATCATGTCATACATCCAATATGGCTGCCATGATGGCTATTGTTGTAACTACTCTGAATGGATAATGGGGTTTTCATCAAAACACTTCTAATGATGTCTACTTGATTTTAAATGAAAGGATGCCTATCTGACAGCCAGTATGTCCACCACTTCAGCAAGTTGGAAAATCTTGTTATTGCTAAAGAATATCAGAGATGGTTTTAGAACTCAGCAGTTAAAAGGAAGAAATGGGTCTTATCTTGAATTCCTGGAAAATATTTTTGCCCAGTAGAGTATCACTTCGTTCATTTGTTTAATCTATATATTGATGTCATGTGTTATATGACCATTATGTTGTTCTGCCTTCATGAAGGGACTCAGTAATGCTGGGTTCAATTAAAAAAAATTTTATAATGGTATACAGCGGTATTTTGGAATGTACTGCAATATGTACCATGGTGTACCACAATTATATTAGGGAATGACAACTTAATGTTCTGGGGCAGTGTCCTGATACTTTTAAAAAAAAATTCCATCTGTCAATTGCTGGAAAAAATAACTAGCTCTGATATAGAGCAAAATAACACTATACTTTGTCCATTATATTATTATTAAAAAATTAATTTTCTTAGGAAAGAAGAAAACAAAATATCTGAAAGTAAAATTGCAGCTCCTCCCCATTAAATGGTCAGTACTTTATTGTAAACAAATTTGCAATGTGTATGTTAACTGGTGTGTAAGTTGTAATGTAAAAAGTGTAACTAAAGTGGGGTGAAATTTAAATTTACACTAAAGCTGACACCTGGTGAAAGACCCTACACTGACATAAACTTGTTGATAAAACTAGGAAGTGTTGATGCTTAAACATACAATTTACTGGCAACCCTATTGATATAATAGGCAGGAAAACTTTGAATGGGATGCCAGTATACACACAAGTTATTCAGCAGAGAGGGCCAGTAAATGAAAACACAGTGAATGATGAAACAAGAAAAATATTTAGTGGATTTGAGAAATGACATAAAATTCAAACAGAAAACAAACACTGCTGCAGAATTGGAGGATTAATAGTCTTACAAGGGGATACATGTTCTTAACACATTAATATATACATGTACTAATAAATAACTAAAAACATTTATTTTTTGAAAAAACCCAAATGTTTCCAAGAGTTGGATTTGACCTGAATGCTATTCCAAACATCCCATTTGGCCACTTTGTTGGCATACATGGTACATGTCAAACATGTGATTAAAGGATCATAAAAATAATTATATTTGTAATATTCAAAATTAATTTGCAAGAAATATGATTGTTTTGTAAGAACATGATAATAATTTTATGACCAATTTTGTCATGAAAATGAAAACATGTTATTAATAATATTAAATTTGCTACACGATTACTCTGGAATTTCTGTACATTCCTTACTGACGAAAACTACCATAGTACTGGTGCAGAGAAAAAGTACCCTGGTATCTGCCACGAGACAAAAGTATTGCAGTTAATTGGTATACTGATAATAGTCTCCAGCCATCTTTTCTCTTGAAGGGTACCCATCATAGAGGATGGATGCTTTATGTTTTTAATCTGCCTTTTCTCCATTCTTCTAAAGTTAATATGATTGGTTAATGTTTTTGACAGAGGTCTCACTAGGATTTTAAAACTAGGAGTCCAGCACTCCTTATTTGGTAAAAATAGGAGTCCCACCAGCAAAAGTTGCTGTCCCCATAAGCATATTGGGCATACCTGAAGTGGCTAAATGTCCAGAGAAGAACTAATTGTTGTCATTGAATTCAATTTTCCAAATTCTTTACCCCACTGACTAATGACTATTGTTTGTTCATTAGAGTCAGACTGAATTTGTCAATTCAAGGAAAGGCCTTAATCTAAACACTAAGAAATGCATCACACACTTTCTTAAACTTAGCTCCTGTTCTGTCCAAACTATTAGTTGTAGCAACTTTAGCCCTCTTCTGAATCTCATTACAGTCTTTGTCAGTTTGCTGTTTAACCCCAAAATACTTATTCAAATTTTGCAAACAGCATTTTGTCTTAAGTCCCAACGTGTCTTGATTTTGAGGTCACATGCACTACTTATTTTCCTACACCAGGAAATGAACACAATAATGAAAGCTAAATTTGTTCATTTGAAGTACTGATATAATGACCACACAAACATCTCGGTCTTTCTGGCTCTGAATTCAGTCGTTGTAAATATCAACACATTTTCCCACCACTCAGCAACTAGTCGGAGTCTTTAAACTTGCCGCCCAGCTGTTGCATCATGTTCTTCTGATCTACTTTTTTAATGACAACATGTATATCTGAGGGCCATTCATTCTGTCATTGTAAATATCAGCACAGCTAAAATGATCAGTTGATCAGCACACTTTCACACTGAGCAGGTGGTGGAAACAGGACTGGCAAGCCTTTGAATTTGCCTCCCAGCTATTGCCACCGTACAGTTGACTCCTGCGTAAGTGATTTTCTGCATCCCAGATAAAAAATTTGTGTCCAAATACATGCGATCAAGCGTTTCCGATACCTCTGGTTGATGAGGAAAGTTAAAGCTGTAGTAAAATGTTTTTCCAAGAATACTCACCAGATCACATTACTGTTAAACCCTCACATACCTTCCTGGAAATGCGAGCATCTTTATCAGTATATCAGCTTAAACTGGTAAACAGCCAGTTGATGTGTAGCTACCTGGCAATGGTAAAGGGAAGTAATGGGCAAGAGTTTTTTCCTTTTACCTGGTATGCAGACTGGAAAGATTATAGTTTTCATGTTTCTAGGAGGGCTGGATTCAGGTGGTAGCAGAGTTGTTTTCTGAGCATTAATCTGATCGGTAAGTATTCTCAGAGAAACATAATTTCCTAAACAACTTTTTTTTTTCCCTTCATACAAGTTATGAATAATTGTTATCTTCTGTGAAATATTTGCATGCACTTGTTTTGAGAACAGTGTAAGACAAATGAGTGATATTATGTACTGGCCCATTGAACAAACTGAACTCAATACATGGTAACCCAAACTCAGCTCTCTCATAGCCCTTGGGCTCTGTGGATAAGAATTGTTGAATCCTGCATTACTGTGCACAGTGCTATTACCACTGAAATTACACGGATATGAACACAGTGACAATTTTATTATATAAATATGAATGGTGTGTGTGTGTGTATACCTGAACAGTTCTTCATATTTGTTTCCTTTATCATGATGCTAAAGGATATTTTTACACATTTTTATATGGAGTATGAGCTGCTAATTTTAGATTGAATGATCTTACTTGAATACCAGCTGTTGTCATGGTGAAATGAAATTTACTGATTTCAGAGAAAGGAGCTGATCCCTTTGAAGTGCTACCAGAGGGGTGGGTAGCAATTACCCACAACAGTGGGATGCCTGTATACCTCCATAAGTCTAGTAGAGTATGTACTTTGTCAAAACCTTACTTCCTGGGACCAGGCAGTGTCAGGGTAAGATCAGAATCAGGGAACTATTATTTGTTTCTTTCAGCATCGTAATGTTAATTATTGTATTTTCACCCTCCCCAAACACACATAAAATACCAGAACAACTTTGACGGCATGCTTTTGCAAATGTCTATGCATTTACATCATGTAACATTAGATGATGAACAAAATCTAAATATCATTTGGTACAATTTTGTAATACATACATCGTGTATCTTTCTGTCATGCTTCCATGTAAGTATTCCATAGCTACAATGTATTGAAAATGTCCCTGCAACCATTTTGTCTAATTTGACCCATTTATCCCTTCATGAAGCTGTATGTCCTTTATTATAAAACAATTCTGGCCATAGAGCTGTACTGCTAAGAATTCCATGGCCAAAATAAACTTTTGTACTTTAACTAATTTGTCCAATGTATGACAATATTGATTGATAGAAAACAGTATGAAGCTAGTGTGACAGCTATATTCCATTTAAAAACATTGTTTACCAAAATTTGATCATTCTGCTGTACCACAGTTTAGTAATTACATTGTTCTTGTTACACCACAGTTCAGTAAAATTCATGATTCTCATTATACCACAGTTCAGTAAATACATAGTTCTTGTTATACCACAGTTCATTAAATACTTGATTCCCACTGTACCACAGTTCAGTAAATAGATAGTTCTCACTGTACCACAGTTCAGTAAATAGATATTTCTCCTGTACCACAGTTCAATAGATAGTTCTCACTGTACCACAGTTCAGTAAATAGATAGTTCTCACTGTACCACAGTTCAGTAAATAGATAGTTCTCACTGTACCACAGTTCAGTAAATAGTTCTCACTGTACCACAGTTCAGTAAATAGATAGTTCTCACTGTACTGCAGTTCAGTAAATGCATTGTTTTCTCTACCACAGTTCATTAAATGCATTGTTCTCACTATACCATAGTGCAGTAAATGCATTGTTCTCTCTATACCACAGTGCATTAAATGCAATGTTCTTTCTAATCTGTATCACATTGTGGTTCTTAGCACTGTTCTTATGATAACGTGGTTGGGTAAATAATGTGTGATCAGCAGTTATGGACCCCAAATACCATTATATAATGAGGATCACACTTTATATAGCTGGTACTTTATTAATCCATGGCAAGGCATCCTTTCCAGTTTGGTGTTATTCCACCCACTGGGTTTAGGAAGTAAAGGCGTATTGAACAAATGGATATGCTTTTTTTGTTTCACCTATAAATGTCGAGATGCGGTATAATCTAATGATGACAACAGTGGTGGCATAACCAATAATGTCAAGGTCATCTAATATAAATTTTTCTATCCTTCAGAAGATATGACTTCCAAAATGTCATTCTTGTCGTACATCTTTTGAAGGGTAAACAAATTTTAAAAACTTGGTTGTCTGTTTAACATTTTTAGTGTAATTCTAGTTAATTAATGATTACTCAATTATCCAAAAGAGTCTTAAATTTCTTTCATATCTTGTGAAATGAGCAAAAAATATCTGTTTGTCATTTCATGTTCATGGCCCATATTTTATTGATTTTTCATTATGTCAAATATAATTATTTTAAACAATTGCTATCAGAATCTAGCTGATCACACGGGCTTTTTGAGTTCTAATCTGGCTAGTCTAGTTACCCAGTATTTGTATTAAGTTGTCCCAGGTTACCTGGCAATGGAATTTTTACTCTTGTTTATGCAGTTGCTGCATTCAACTGCAGCATCTTTGCATTATTACTTAGCCTAAATAGTTTTGTACCCAGGTCTTTTTATCAGCCTCTGTCTTATCCAATAAGCAGAAAACTATTATTATTGTGTCAAGCAACAGTGAGACAGTGTCTTCCAAAGAACTCTTTCCCTTACTTCAAACCAGTGTAAGTGAAAATAACATTAGATGAATTAATTCATGTAGTTCAGTTCCCGCATAATAAACTTTATTCTCAGTATAGTATTCTAGACTAGGTAAATGCAGGTATTTTTATTTTTGCCAGGTTTCTCACTCCAAGATAGAAAAAAAAATTGGTGTCCAAATCCTATTTCAGTTATCCTGAATCTTGATTAGCTATGACATGGTATCATAGTGTAAGTATGTATGGAACTGCACAAAAGTAAACAATGTACTGGTCCATTGTTGGTATTTATACTTAATAAATAAAGTGGGATACACAGAGATAAAAATTAAATGAGACCCAAATGGTAAGAAAGAATCACCTTTCGAAAAAATATATTAACAATGAAAAGTTTGCTGTCAAAATAGTATTTACCTGCCCTTCCCCCAAACCATACTTAACATGTATTTGTACAGTAGAACCTATATTGAAAGACCACCTCTTCCAACAGAAAATCATGATCTCTCATAATCGATCACAACAGTGTAATCAATAAATCTGTAAATTTAAAATCTGTTCTGTCAAGATGGTCTCATAACAGTGGTCATTCAAGATAGATTTCCTGTGGTATAGAATAAAGTACTATTAATAATAATAATTAACAAAAGTGTACTGATTCTCTTCCAAATGTGTCAACTCACTTTCAGAACACAGCAGGTTATAAGTTACCATGATCATAAAGCTAACTGCATAAATTTAAAAAAATAATAATTTATAGGCCATAAATGTTATAATGTTATCTGCAAATGAACATTTGCCAAATTTGTGTATTTTAATGGTTGCATTATAATATCCCATATTAAAATTATACAGTAGACAAACAAGGTTTTAATTGTTTTTGTTTTCACACCTCATTATTACTATCCTGGTTTTTTTTTCCTACGGTGGGAATATCTAGCTTGGTACTAGAAAATGTTCCAATTGATTACCATATATGGTCCATTTAATATTATTGACATGTTTGATTATTTGGTTAACCAGAAGATGGCAGCACTATGGAATTTTCCATTCCAGATACTGTCTTCTGGGAAGATTCTGACTAAAAAATGTTGAGGCTGCCTGCCATAACCCCCCAAATTGGGAAGTTTTCAGAAACTTGGTTCAGAAAGAGATATAACATTAGACACCAATATGATCCCTGTCATAGGTTTTTGGTCATTATTGAACATTACCAACTGATGTTGTGACTGTTTGACAACAGAGACATCAAAGAACCAATCTTTCTATGTTGAACATTAAAATCAATATAAGAAAAATGTATTCATTAACTTGTTGCAAATGTAACAGGATGCCATTTTTACTTTTCACCAAAAATTACGAAAAACACTGGAGTAATGAATAGTCATCAGCTTGAAAGATTGAAGGTGACAGAATTCTCTTATATCCTTGTTTTGCAGTTTGATTGGGTTCGTAATTTTTTTTTTTTCTACTTTTGTTACACCGTTGACTTGTTTTGGTTCAGTAAAAGATAAAGGTAAAAAGGAGAGTGGGGTACATCATTGTTATTTAGTATGCCTTTGCATAGGTATTTTTTTTACTCATAATGATTGCTCAGGACAATTTTCTTTTCTTTTTTCCCCCGAGTACCTTTCACAATATTGTGTACTGTGGGTTACTCAGCCATGTAAGTTTAATTGTAGTTAAAAAGCAGACAGTGCTGCTAAAATAGCCATAACTCTACAACCATCTGATTTTAAACCTGGTATCAAAAAATTCTATTTAGAAAGTGGCAGTCATCTTGGAATGATTATGCTGTCAATAACAAGCTCCATGTGATCAAACATATCTTAGGCAACTGACCTCCTTCCTTCAGAACCACCTGTATGAAAGAGGTGGTCATTACAAAAATTAGAATTAAACACACTTCTGTATATTAGTGAGTGAAGACCTACCTGAGTGAATTTCTTGCAGTGAACCCTTCACCAATGCTCAAAGAACAAGTGTTTTAGACATAGGCCCAGGGCTGGTGACTTAAAAAGAAATCACAAGCCTGGACTCCAATTTCCTTATGCCCCAAATTTGCCCTATTTTTATATTATTTTTGCAATTGCTACAGTTCAGATATAAATTCAGTAGGGTTCATTAAGGGGTTTGAAGGTAATGCAAGTGTCATTAATATTCATCACTACACTCACTAGGGACTGGAGGATCCTGGTGTTCAAACTTCTCTGCTGGATTCTCTGAGCGAATCCTGGTCAGAACAAAGTTGACGTATGTCTATATGTTTGCCGTATGTGCAAAGAATTAATTGCCTCCCCTTAATTTTTTTCTTTGCTGGTAAAACTCTTTCAACCAGGAGTTCTGAACTTGTTTTTGTTGGGCTTTGCTGATAGTTAATTGCTGCCTAAATTAGCTTAAAAAAGATTCACACTTAAATATAATTCTGACAATTCAAATGATCATGCTTTGCATTTTATATATGCAGTAAAATGCATCTTCAAAGAAATGTCACCATCTTGTCAAAAATCTATAATACATATGGCTTAAACATTCTCGTTCATAGCAATGATATGAAATAAACGTATCTAACATCTTGTTGATTTACTTATATTGGGTTGTTCCATGTTCTGATAGTACCAATGCAAATTAGCACAACCGTCCCACCCACTGCAGTCTTCAAATGCATTTCACTAGCTATTGTCAGCCAATTAACTAATATGTGAAACACTGGACTATATCAGACCTCGTTGTCCTTTAATTGCCTCTATTTAAACTGCCCAAAGGATAGCTTTACATGAGCTCCAATCATGACTGTTTACCGTTTATACATGCTGCATGTAATGGACATCCAATGAAGTGGTGTTTTTTTTTCTTCTAATTTCGAAGATTATAGTATTGTGTTTTCTCAAAACATGACCATGTCTGGGAGTTTGGGAGTATTACAAAATTGTGTTATAGCATGACATGCCGTGTTACAGTTTGATTAAAATTAGATCTCCACTTCACGTAGGATAGTGGTGATCTAATTTTAATCAGATTGTGCCATATCTTGGCAGGTATGTCAACATCTTGAAAATGCATTTCCGTATTTGATCAGCAAATTTCTCTGGCAAATTTGATTATTTTGTTTTCAACAAACCCAATTGGCACCTCTCCTAGAACACAGGACAGGCCCGATCTGAAATTAGAGGGGCACTGGTTGTCAGACCATCAGATTTTTTGAGCATTGCCTTCACCATTTAGCACTTTATGACAGTTTGTTTTGATCTCCAACCTACACGCCATCATCATGACAATAATTAGCACATAAAGAATTTTTTGATGTGGTAAATGTGACTGGAATTCTAAATTTTGTGAAAGAAGTTAACATTTATTCTAAAATATAACTTGTGTGAAAGTCTATTACCTTTGAGTATTTTAGCCAACAATTTGTTCTGTTAATCACCCTAATTTATCTTTTATTATCTATTTTCCCCATTAAACACACGATTTACATCCTTCTCCCACCCCATTGGTAGGGACCCTTATATTTTCACCATACAGTCAAACCCGGTTATCTCGATTACGTCGGGGGGTAAAACAAATCATCGACATAACCGGGTCCCGAGATATCAGGGTTTAGTTGACAAATCTACTGCAAAACAATGATTATGCATCTGAAGTACCAAAAATGCGGAGTTTTATTTCTAAAAACAAATTGCATTTCTAACGCACAATAAAAATAATAATTCAGTCATGCCTGGTTGGAAAAAAAAGAAGATTGGAGGTCTTTTAAATGAGATTAAGTAACAAGTCACATATTTTTACAACAGTAAGTTACTGCAACAATGTCAGTGGTTTAAAGTTGTTTTTATTTCCTTGTGAATAACCTCATCCCTTTGGTAGCCTCAGCAAGACAATGATTTTCTCATGCTGTGCAAAATCCAGGCCAATTGAACTACATGTACATGTAGGACTATACTTATTTTATTTTTTTTGAAAGTGTTTTCTTTTGTTAGAGTTGACTTGTGACTAGCAGCAAAATGTAACTGACCAACATTGCGTGAAAATCAATCTTTTCTTTGGTCGTCAGAGGTTCCTTTACACCAATATATGCCATTTTTTACCGATAAATTTTGCTTCTGTACCAGAAGAAGACCGGGCTGTCAGTATTCATGTACCGACAAACTGTAAAATGTGTTTCAAGTCTTAAAAGTTAACTGTCTCAACATCAGATTCTGTATGAAGCCAACTTATTCCATTCATGCAGTTAGAAGACAACTTATTCCATTCATACAGTTTTAGTCCGATATCCCTATCCCTTCTGAATTTGATAAGTGATCGTCTGCAAGAACACAGCACCAGAAGGAGAGTTGGCTAATCTCTTTAATGGAAGCAAGACTTTGAAATTCAAGATAAAAATAACACAAATGAAAGCACTGTTCTCTCTGTTTCAAATTTTAATCCTATCAGTCGCCTTCAGCTTCATTCCGTTTGTGTTGAAGAATATGTAATCATGGTACAGCGATCGCCATTTTCATAAAAAAAACTGGGCGCTATAGCCCTTTTTTTACAATACCTTTAGTGCTTTTATTTACTCTTGTTGAAAACAAATTGATAACCAATGGGAGGTTAAGTAGGGGGGGCAGCTTAGTTTGGAGTTTTGTGGGTTTTTATTTATAGGTTATTGTGAGTCACGTGATCTAGCCATGCTGAGGTTGAAGGCTTACACTCGCACCAAGCATGAAAACACTTTAATTATTACCGAATTTGTTTTAAATATGTTGTGTAAAACAAATTAGGTATTTTAGCTACATTTAATGATGTTAACCTGATAAGTTTCCAAGTTATAGATAAGATCAAATTTGCGATGCTTTGTGGGATGAACTATATTGTTGTGGTGTGGACATGAGATAATATCCATTTTGAACACAGCTTACATAAAGGTCAGAAATGCATGCATTCAATTTCCTGACTCTAAAGTATTGTTTACATGATAATTTTCTCCACTCTGTAAGTGATAAACCATGCATTGATGAGATTAGTTGATTAGCATTTGTACCAGTAAAATTTGGTCTTGTATGTACTGTTTCCATCCTTGCCAGTCTGAGGAACTTTTAATAGTTGAAATGCCGGATCATTTCTTGTAAAATTTCTCTGATATGTACATTATAAGTTGCATTTTTTCAAATTAAGCAGGTCCACATGTTACTTTGGACCAAAACTTATGCCTGACATAATGGGGTTATCGACTTAACGGGTTGAGATAAGCGGGGAAAAATTAGCATAACAAAGAAGGATTTTTTTGGGACTGGACCAAAATGCTGAACATACATGGGTTCTCAAGATAACCAAGGTTGAGATAAGTGGGTTTGACTGTTATCATTGTTTTTGAACTTGTATCACTTGTTGGTAATAAATCTTTTTGATACATACTTTTTTATCATATAACCTCTTTTTTGATGCTATACAGCCTTACAGTGTTGATGCACTTTAAAATCCACAATTCACCAGCCAGCTTTTCTTCCTGAAAGAATTACTGTTATGAAAACATCCTCAATCCATCAAATTATGTTATTTAAATTTGAATTCTAACGAGTACATAACAATGCACATGAGCGAAACTGGTTATTCAGCAGGATGATGGGCTAGAAAAACTGAAGTTCTGGAAAATAAGGCACAACATTCAAACCATTTTTGCATTAATTTAAAGCAAAATAGCCTTTATTTGAACTCACTGGCCAGTATATTGTTTATATTTGTTACACAGTTTTCCATTTTTGCATGGCAAAAATTTCATATACCCTTGTTTAATCAGACACAACTCTTGTGAGAAAGTGGCATAATTCCCTTTTATCTGCCAGTCAGCAAAACAGCATGTGCTTTGTATGATGTCAAGCTTTCTTATTGGGAAGCCTATAGATGTAGGGAAATAATCACAGCATGATGTCAGGTTTTCATATATGGGGAGCCTATAGATGTTGGGAATAATCACTGCTTGATGTCAGGCATTCATAAATGGGGATCATATAGATGTAGGGAAATAATCACTGCTTGATGTCAGGCATTCATAAATGGGGATCATATAGATGTAGGGAAATAATCACTGCTTGATGTCAGGCTTTCATAAATAGGGATCACATAGATGTACTGAAATAATCACTGCTTGATGTCGGGCTTTCATAAATGGGGAGCTTGTAGATGTACTGAAATAATCACTGCTTGATGTCAGGCTTTCATAAATAGGGATCACACAGATGTACTGAAATAATCACTGCTTGATGTCAGACTTTCATAAATAGGGATCATATAGATGTACTGAAATAATCATTGCTTGATGTAGACAATTTTAGCTACTTTTCCAGCTGCTGCCAATATTTCTTAAGAATCCAAGATGTAACATTCTGATACCAAACCAACTGAAGTGTTTCAGAAGTTCTCTTGGTGCTTTCTCTGTATGATTTATAATGTAAAGTAGGTCGACATACAGGAACAATCTTAGCAAATGTGGGACCCCATTTGGATCATTTTGGCAGGGCACCCTGGATTTATGCGTGGGACCCCATTTGGATCATTTTGGCAGGGCCCTCTGGATTTATGTGTGGGACCCCATTTGGATCATTTTGGCAGGACCTTCTGGATTTATGTGTGTGACCTCATTGGGATCATTTTGGTAGGGCCCTCAGGATTTATGTGTGGGACCCCATTTGGATCATTTTGGCAGGGCCCTCTCAATTTATGCGTAGGGCCCACTGTGAGCACAGCATTTGGAAATAAACTTTTAAACAAGTTTTATTTGATATTGAACTTAAAATTTTCTTCCATCACTTTAAAGTTACTTTCTCTCTATAGATATCTTTTTAAAATTACTAACGCACAGGGCCCCTATGTGTGTGGGTCCCGATTGGGCCAAATCAGTTGACATATGTAGTAAGTTTATGAGATTGGCATAAAATTTATCTGATTTTGGAACATAACACTTATGACAAACATACATCCAACATTATGTTCAAGGTTCTCTGCTTGATTTCAGATGTGTATAGAAATGCTTTCTCAGTAAACTGAATGCCAGTGACCACTGTCTTTGTGAACATCTGGCCATTATGACAGAAATGAACCATGACTCCCGCATCTTGGAAACTATAAAACTTTATAAAATTTAGGTTTCAAATTTGTTTGTGTATAATCATTTAAAACGGTACTGGTGTTATCTTTCTGCCATTGACTGCAAATGGTTTAAGTGTTATGAGTCTATGCTCTTAAAATAAGTAACAGAAAAGAGTGAGGACAACAAACTTTGTAAAATTTAACAAATAATATATTTCCCTAGAATACAAAGTGAAAAATTAGAAAAAAAGAACTTACGGTATTGTGAATTAAATCCAAAAATATACAAGAATTAAAGACACAAGTCCTAGTAAGAAAAAGTCATGAATAAAACTCAGTTCAAGTCCCAAAGAAGTCCAAAATTGAAAGCGATGATGTGTCTATTATGGCCTGCAAAGTGTGGATGTTTCAGCAGTCTCTTGTTGAATCACAGAAATATTATTCCAGGTTTGAATTCAGTATAAATCCCAATGAATGTCTTTATCCAAGAATTTTGTCAGACCAATTTTTTATATCCAGAGAAAATAATCACTTGAATTCAATAATTTGAAGAAAAAAAAAATTCAGCCCAAACTGGACACAACATAATACAACTTTAGAGTGCTAGATGTTAAAGCACGACTGGTAAAATCCTTACAGTTACAAGATAATATAGTTCTCTGCTAGACCTCAGGTCACAATTAGCATTTTCTAAAAACAACCATTACCTAATGGAAAATAACCTTCTAGAATGATCTTATGAGCCTTGTTTATTTACAACGCAATAGCCTACAAAATTCACTTAGGAATCTCCAAAACCCTGACCCTGATCAACATATTTACTCCTTCTTGTTTACCTGAATAATAATCCTGATAATAAGCTGATACACATAGATAATAATAAAGCTATTAGTAGTTGTTTACAGAAATGAAATAAAAAAAATAAAAAAAAGTCAATCAGGTCAAGCAGAAATGAACTCAGTTTTGGACAAGGTCAAGTCCAGCAAACAATGTTACATTACAATAACATGTAATGAAAAAATTTTAAATTAAATATAGATAACATAAGCAGTGCCTTTAAGTTTGCTTTATTGACTATTTAAGGAAATACTGGCATTGTTTACATATTTTGTTTTATTTTATGAAATCAAATTCTGTACCATATTTTAGAAGTTTGTACTTTGATTACAAGGATTCTTATATTGCATGCCTCAGAAGATAGCAGTGGTACAGTTGTACAGTTTCCAGGAGAGACTGATACAGTCCATCATATGCACTCAGTTGGAATAAGTAAATCCCACCTGATGGTCACAATTTATGGGAAGGAATTCAATTTCGCTTATTAGAAAGAGCATAGAAAGTTCAGTCTACAGCAAATAAGGTTGGCAAAATTTGTTCTTTCAGTCCAGAAGCTACAAGAAAAATTGCAGACATTTCTGATGCCATTGCATAATGACATCATTGAGTGCATTTTCTTGTGGGATAGTTGTATCTCATATGACTTTCTCACATGGGCAAACTGTATCATAGACATTGTTGCCCTATATCCCTCAAAACTTGACCCTGTGCAATTTGAAAAAATATGCATACTGTTAGTGGATGTCCATCCATGTCTGTTGGTGCTAGCAATGGCCAGTCATGAAAAGTGATAAAAACTATAAGATGGCTGTAGATATCTATTTAAACAATGTATCTGGCAGTGAAAAAATTCAAAGTTTATAGTAGTCAGCTGAAATGCAGTGTAAAGTATTTGACTGCCATTAAGGTAACATATTAAAGTCACCCCTATGGCAAGGAAGATTGATTGGGTTTTTTTGAAGTTAAAATTATGACAAAAGAAACTATATTTATGCAGATACACAATTTGTCATTTAAGTAATGATTTGTTAGTTTGGAAAGAAAAGTAATTCAGAAAACGTATGTATTTATTATAATAAGTGGTGGTGGATAGGGAGCGTACACTAAAGGTAAATGAGAGCAAGATCCAGAACAGAAAATTCCATGGTGCAGCTTATTTCAGGTTAAGTAATATTCAAACATGTTAGTGTTTTCATGTGTTACGTGACCACACGATAAAGATTTTACCGCAATAGTGTAAATGTCCATGGAAAATATGATGGTTCAGTGCAGATCACAAAGTCAAGGTGTCCAAACTGTCAAAGCAAATAAGTTTCTTTCATTTTTTGAAGTGCATTATATACCATTAGTTTCCTTTTGCCCCTCTAAAATGTTGTATGTCCCCCAAATCGGGAGAGTGGGGGACAGTGTTCCCTGCCCTTGGGATCCTGTGTGCAAATCTCCTACAGAAATGAGAGAAATATTTATGCAGAAACCTATGTCACTCTTGCAGTTCTTGTTTTAGGATAATGGACTATATTAGATGGCAGCCAGAGCACATAATTTCAAGGTAATTTTCTGAAGCTGACATGGGCAATTTATTGTTTTGTTCAAACTATATTTTCATTTAATCCTAAACTTGAAATAGTGAAAATATAGGCTAGTTTAGACTATGCCAGTCAGGTGAATTTGACTTTATTCATTCCAAATGTGCAGTTGCCAAATAATGTAATAATTTTTATCATTAAATTACAGAAACATGATATTCCATTGAGTGCAATTCCATGTCTGCAATACAAGAGAGAGCTGGAGAAAGAAAGGACACTGACTGCTGGCAATGAGGATGTGAATCCAGAATCCACTTCCTCTGCTGATGTCATTTTGAAATCCACAGCTAACACTGAAGTGAATGGCAGTAACCTGATGAATGGAGATATAGGGGCAGGGGCAAATTTTATGAAGTCCAAACCAAAAGAGAACCAATCTAGTCGAGATCATCAAATTAGTAAGATTGGAAATTTGTTTGTTTTTTTAAAGCAATTTTAAAGCTGCATAGGTGGTTTCTTCCTTCAGAAGCCTCTCTTAGCCCTGTAATCAAAAGCCACATTACATGATACCAGCCTAGTATATTTTTACCATTTTGCTCTACTATCCCTCTCACTGTAAGCCCCATCTCTTGTTAAGGCTGCATCTTCATTGCAGAAGTGGTGGCCTCATAAGAGAGGGGAACCACTACTTTCATTAGGAAATGTTGCAGGAGCCAGTTGTTTGAAATGTAGTACCAGAGTTCATGTATAGTAAATTCATGATGGCAGTACTCAGGTGCTGTATCTGGTCTAATGTTGACCATAGGGTTGTCGGAGTATGTGTGCATAGAATCGTCTTGCTGTCATCATGTTACATTCAGACAGTTTATGGGTGATCTTTAAGTTTACACCAGAATATGCTCTATCTGTTTGGGTATATTAGACCCTGTTTAAAACCAGAAATAATAAAAAGCATGCATAGATATCATAAATGCATTTTATATGATTAGACAATAATATTGATCATTTGTAGAATAGCTGGAAATGTCAAGAAAGGTTATGCAGTTTGACATAAATTTGCATGCTGGTCATAAAATTGCTGTGGCATGGTTATACCAAAATATTTTGTGTCCGTCACAGAAATTTAAATAACATGAAGATAATCTGTGATTGGGTTTCATTTTTATACTACCAGTCTTAAGTCATCAAGTCTTGAAAGTTACCTTTTTAAGATAATACAGGAATTAACTCTTTTTGATACTGTTAATTATATTCAGGGCCTCAGGTGGCCGAGTGGTCTAAGGCATTTGCCTGTACAGATCACTGTCATATCACTTCTGTCTCTATGGGTTTGAGTCTTGTCATGGCCAGCATGAGAAAGCTTGCCAATAGCTTCCTGTGTGTCAGTGGTTCTACCCAGTGCCTTCCTGGGTTCTTCCTCCACCAAATAAACTGACAGTCTTGTATATCCTAAGCTGTACTGAAAATGGTATTAAACCCCAGAAAACTAAAATCTTCAATTATTTTCACCTTGTTGCTGTTAGGTAGCTATGCATATACTAAATGTTTTTCAGTTTTAGCTTTGGCATGATACAGGTCATTATCATATCTGTACATCTTCCCAAACTCTGTTGGATTTCTGTGGATTTGCCCTTGGTCTGCAAAGTCTGTCATGTTTTTTTTTGTTGTTGGTCTTTTTGTATTTAATTTTGCATTGGTAACTTTTCTGTTCATTTTTCATCAGCTTTTTTGGAAAGTTTTTCATCGTTGTGGACTTTGTCACCAGCCATGCTGTTGTAGTGTGCAAAGGACTCAGAGGTTAATAATAATGTTCCTCTTATTTACCAGATGTACTTCACCTAAACTTTGCAGTGCCTGCACGAGATGGTCAGAAGGGATTTAGACCATGGTTCTGCAACTTCTGATCCCTCATCACAATAATGAGTCAGTTGCCAATATACTGAGGGATACCCTTGTGGCCCATCCCCTTCCCAAGATGTCTTAGACTTTACCATTGGTGACCAATGAAATATCGACAATTCTAGGAGAATGAATGGGATGTGGTGGATTCAAACATTTTGCCCTCTTCTCATTCACTACTTGCATCTCAGATGAGAACGTTTCAAGAGACCATATAGCAGATGTTGACTTCAGGGAATTTCCATTTTCATGATTCCTCCCACCATTAAATGGAAAAGTGAATGTAATTGGAGAACTTGCTTTTTCATTTTGTCTAGCCAGTTGGCACAAGTCCCCATATGTGCAAATTTGGGTCCAGAGTATCTGTAAGTCCCAGTAGATTGGGTTTCTGCTGACATCAAAGAAGTTTTCTGCTTTTCATACCAGTCACCTGTGCTATCTGCATCTGTCTTGGCTGGTAACCAGTCCATACAGCCAGTTAACCAGCTGGCCATTGCTAATTTCAGTTAAAGGTTGGTTTTAATGAGTTGTGTTGCAAACCAAGCCTACAATTCCATTATCTATGGCCTGTTATAGGATCGATGTGGTTAGTCCTTCCATACTGCTGTTTCACTGATAGCATGTAGGCTTCCTCCACAATCCAAACTGGTGACTAGCCCATCAGTTCAGTTGATGGGTCTATATTTTGTTACTTACCTTGTGGGCAAGTACCTTTACATGCCATTTCCCAATGCTGTTCCTTTCCTTCTACCCAGTTTGATCTATTCAGATATGGAGGGTTTGTCTGATGAGAACAGTGCCCCCAAGTGAATGGTGGAACAACCTCTATCAACTTGTGAGCCCATACTCCACATTGGAAAGAACTGGGGTTAGCTTTAAAACTGCATTCAAAGAGATCTTTAGGATCTTGTCTCCAGCCGAGCTCCAGCTACATTCCACCATTGTAAACATCAGACTCATTCATTTTCTTCAAGCTTGACTCAACCCTTTTCTGGACAATGAATAAGAGATCCAAGTTGTTTTGAGGGATGTGGATTCATTCATATTGATCCTGGCCAACCAAGAAAAATCTCCCCATTTTTATTTATGGCATATTCAGTCCAAAATCCTTCACAAAGACAATATGTTGCATCATTACACACTTCAGGTCAACCTCAACAGCAGTACTTGTGGCTTACCTGGGTGACTTCATTTAGATACATAGTAAGCTCAGTTCTGATTTAAGATATGAATAGATTGCTCTCCCTTCTTTCTCAACTTTGTTTTCTTATGGATGGGGAAAAGTTGGAACTCTCTGCTTCTCAGCAGTGTAGTTTTGTCTTATGCCCAAGTGCATTGTTCAGACTGTTGAACTCACTGAGTTGATCTCTAAGAAGACACAAATTTCCATGAGGGAATTTCTGTAACTCTTCAAACTTTCTTCATCTTGGTCAACTCCTTTGCAGATGGTTCTTTAAGCTCAGTATCACCCTTATTTTGGTGAACCAGATTATCATATCCAGGTATTGACCAAGATAGACATGAACTAAATCAGGGCCCTGTACAGTGGAGTGATCTAAAGCACTTGCCTTTACTGATGGCTTTGAGTCTTTGGCTCAGCGAATGTGGGTATGTGTAAAAGCTTGCAAGTAATTCCCATGGGCTGGTTGTTCTTGCTGGGGTTTTCCTAGATTCTTCCTCCACCAGTTGTACTGGCCACCATGTATAGCTTATCTTGTGCTGAAAAAGACATACTTCTCCGTTATTCCTGGCTCTTACCAGTAAAGCTCAATGTGGAATAGGATTTCAGCATAAATTGTGGAGTGGATCTCGCATGTTAGGAGACCCTTCACTTCGAAAATGTATGAAGGACAGAAGAGTGTTTTTAAATGCATATGCAAGGACAGTGACATCTGCAACTGGCCAGTTTTCTCAGGCTCTTCAATCAGAAGAAATTGATTATGATTAAAGGCTTCAATTCCATGATTTCCAGCACATTCAGAGTGATGGCAGAGCCAATATAGGCCATGACAATGATCTCTCGGGCTTGTCAGCCTACTTTGACCTGATTCAGCTATTGTCTCTCAAATTGTTCTCCAAATAGAATCTCTTATGGGTACTTACATGACTTAATTACAGTAAGATGGAATCTTTGACCAGAATGTTGCTAAGGCTGCTATCATGCAAAACATGCTTCCAGATCATCTTAATTTTGGTTTTAGTCATTAGTTTCAGCTTGCAGGGTTCCCAAAGTTTTGTGCAGTTCTTTATTTGCAATTTTGCAACTTCACATTTAATTGGTGCCATATAGCCATTAGTGTGCAGAGATGCCATTAAATGCTAATTCATACAGACATCTTGCTGGGCGAGTGAATTTTGCATGTCCTTTTGGACAAGGAATATTTCCTTTGCGAGGAAATACCATCTGTTTCTTTGCATATTTTTTTTGTAAGGCACCACAGTAATCGTGTGTCTGTATCTATTAGACCTCAGCTGCACTACTTGCATTAGGAGAGTGGTATTATTATTCATGTGAGGACCCATACCATAATGAGCTTCAAAGGGTGAGAAGGGTAGAGTTGGGATGCTCTTGCATTTCCTCCTCCTCCTCTGACGACCTATTGCCTGGACTTGTGATTAGGTAATATGGTTGATGGACATTTTTATCATAAATTATGTTTCTCTAAGAATACATATTCAGTCACATTATGATTATGCCCTCCTACACCTCGCAAATCAAGCTTAAACTGAAGAACATCCATTACACAGGTAGCCACCTGGTGATGACATGGGAAGGTAATTATAATAGTGTATTGAAAGAGTTATTTCCCATTGATACTAATTTGAATATGTTGTATGTAATTAATTTTTTCATCTTTCTGGGAGGGCTTAATTAAGGAGGTAGCAGAAGATAATTTCCAACAAAAATGTGGTCAGCTAAATATAAGGTCACAACCAAAATTAGTAAGCTTCCTGGCACAAAATGTTTGCCTTTGACCATAAATATCATGGACTTTATCACACTCCAAAATTCATTTCTTTCATCTTGCTAGATTTATCATTTTTATCTGTTAAGTACCACTATTACAGACAAATATAAATTGTAATTGAGAGGAACAAAGAAGTGGAGAGATCTATCTTTTTGCTTTCACATGGTTCGCACTGCATTGAAAAGTTCTTGAATTTCGTGGTTCGCTTTTAAAAATCCTCAAATTAAATTCGAACTTGAAAACTCCATGAATTTTGACAAAAGGCATTTAAAAACCCTTGAATTTCACATGATTAGAGCTCTTTTCCACAAAAAGAATTATATTTGATTTAGTTTAAATCTTTTTTAAAAATTGTTGAATTTTTTTTCTGAAATAAAGAATAATGTACACTGATTTTCGAAAAGCACAAAGTACTGACATTGCTTGGTTGCCACTATATCCACTTTTAATTGTATCTCATATTATACACATCCAATCGCTGACAACTGCTACTTTTTTCTAAGCAGCAAAGTGACATAACGTTTGGTTTAGAGGAAAAAAAAGAATTCCAACATGATAGATAAGACAGTGACTTTCCAATTAACAATACAAATAGCCAACATAAATGGATGAGAATTATTCTGCTTCATTATGTTCAGTGAGAAGTAGCGGTCTGGCTACAGTTGGGTTAGAGAAGTTAAGGGTGATACGTACAAAGCATACTGTACATGTTATTGTAAAAACATAGATCTTGGGCTGAAAGTGCTGAAATCACATTCAAGAAGTAAGGAGTACAAAACACTGGCTAAATCTTTGGAATCACAAATCTTCAGAACTTTCTTCATTGTGAAAATAAATTCTACTCATTGTCAGTGGATAAGGTAAGCTTGAATATAGATCAGTGTAACATGGAAACAAATAATGCAGCAGCAAGTTTAAGTGACTCATTTTGTGTACCTTGACCCCACCACATTCCACCAGCCAGCCGGGCCCTTGTACCTCTTCCAGCAGCATACAAGGTATTGCTGGCATTGTTGAAAAAAATGATGTGCTGAAAGCTGAAATTTTATGGACAATACAAACAGTTGTGAGCCATAACTCTTATAAATCTATTGAAAATAACAAAGCATTCCAAGCTTATGTTTCCTGATGGCAACATTGCTGGCCAGTTTTCATGTGATAAGAGAAAGACTTTTTTATTTATGTATATTGCTGTGTCAAAACATGCAAGAACACGTTGGTAACAGGTAAGATTAATTGGTTTTATCAGGTCTTAACAGTGGATGATAAGGCCCTAAAAAGTCCTTAAATTTCAGTTTGAAATTTCTGTATGAACCATGTTTAAAAGACAAATCCTTTCTAGGTATGTAATTTGCTGGATACATTTTTGTTTAAGAGGGGTGCTAGTGTGATTTGCTTTTGCAGCCATTTAATAAGTTATTTTCTTCAAATCAATACAGCTAAAATAGGAGAAAACAGTCTCTCAGGTGACAAGTCGCATGTCAAGTCTTCTGTTGAAAATGAAGACAGAGACAAAATGGCAGAGGCCCGAATTGAGTCAGCAGAAGAAAAGAAGAAAGAAACATCCTTAGGTAACGTCATAAAGCATATATTTGTGTTGCCATTACTGATTAGGAAATGGGAGTAATCACAAAGTGGAAAAGGGAGTAATCACAAATTGGGAAACAGGAGTAATCACAAATTGGGAAACGGGAGTAATCACAAATTGGGAAAAGGGAGTAATCATGAAGTGGGAAAAGGGAATAATCACAAACTGGGGAAAGGGAGTAATCACAAAGTGGGAAAAGGGAGTAATCACAAAATGGGAAATGTGAGTAATCACATATTGGGAAAAGGGAGTAATCACAAAGTGGGAAAAGGGAGTAATCACAAAATGGGGAATGTGAGTAATCACATTGGGAAAAGGGAGTAATCGCAACTTGGGAAAAGGGAGTAATCACAAATTGAGAAAAGGGAGTAATCACAAAGTGGGGAAAGGCAGTAATCACAAAGTGGGAAAATGAAGTAATCACTAAATGGGAAAAGGGAGTAATCACAAATTGGGAAACAGGAGTAATCACAAAGTGGGAAAAGGGAATAATCACAAAGTGGGAAAAGGGAGTAATAACAAAGTGGGAAAAGGTAGAAATATGTTGAAACAAACACAAGAGAGAGAGAAACAAATACAGTACAAAAACTGCCTTACATTTTAGTCATACATACAAAATGATAGCATAACTAGGTCGATTCTGTTACATGATTCACATTATTTTCTCAACAGTACCAAAAAGATTAAGTGTCATCATAAAGAACAAACTATTTTCTAAGACCTACCATTATGTCTTCATTAAATCTCTTGTAAATGTAGAACATTTCAGCCTTTAGTTTCCAATGGAAATTTCCTCACAGTTTCAGTTTTGGACTCTGGTATAAGAACTACAACTATCATCAGTTCGCTTAAAACCATTTATGTTCCCCATTAATGGTGAAATGGACTTTTTTGGTTTGTAAATATCAGCACAAAGAACTCATTCATCCTTTATCACTGTCATTGTTGACTGACAAATCAAATGGACCAGTTTAAAAATTGGTTTTTGCAAACCATTACACTCAACAAGTTTCTTCAAGTCATTCCTTTGATCAATAATTACAAAGGAAAAGTCAACTATGTGGTTGCATTCTGCATTTCCTTTAATTTTTTTTTTTAGAAATCATTTTGTCTATTTCAGATCCTGACCAAGTGAAAGAATACTGTGAGAGATTATTTGAATTTAGAACGATTACAATCAAGAAATTTAAGTGAGTATTCCTTAGCTCTGATGATTTAAATCTTGAGCCATTTAGTTGGTCAGATTTGGGATCTTCTAGCCTGCAGGAACAGATAAAGAGAAGAATGTTCATGTATTGTGAATGTGTCTTTAATGCTTGAGACAGTGTATTGTTTTGTCCAAGCAAGAATCCTTTACTAGTTGAATTAGAATCATATCAGGTTTTAGGACAGAAACATACTGAGTGTTCTTCCTTGTTCGCTGGTTGATTCCAGATGGAGATTTAATGGAGGTGCTGCTGCTATACTTTGGGCCAGGACAATCAAAATCAGGATATAGAAAATGAAAATTATGGACTGGATCGGCATACCACTGTCCTCATGGCACATCTTTACATTTGAATGACAGGGATTTTTATTAGGGTAGTCACTGTCTATGGCTTCAGTGAGGGCATTTTTGCATTTGCAGTTCAGTTGCTGAGTTGGCAGAAGCTTAAAGTGAGCATTGAAGAGCCTCTGAGATGGATTGCACATGTTGCCACATTGAACTAGTTGTCAATTTACTTCTTCTTGATTATGTGTTGTCTATCATTTGGATGGTCATATCAACATGGAGTTTCACTGAAAGTACTTTTATGATGTCTGCTTGGTCCTGCATGAAAATCATGCTGATATGAAGTTAAAATGTGGTTACCACAGAAGATATCTTGAAAATCTTTTTATTGCTACTGCTCCTGAATGGAAAGTCATATTGACATGAGGTTTTCACCATTATTGTGATGTCTAGTTGGTTCTGTAGGAAAATGGTGCCACCCAGATATCTAATATGGACACTACAGTGGCAGTTGTGAAAATGTTGTTATTGCTACTTCTCCTGAATGGATGGTTTTATCGACATGGATTTTAACTAAAACACTTAGTATGATTTGTAGTTGGACCCATCTGACATCCAGTATGGCTGCTACAGTGGCTATCTTGAAAATCTTGTTATTGCATCTCCTCCTCATGGAAAGAAAGTCGTGTCAGAATGGGGTTTTCACCAGAAGACTTTTTTTGGTGTCTGGTTGGGTTTAAATACAAATTTTGATGATCTGATGTCAAATATGGTCACCGTGGCAATCATCTTGAAAATATTTCTTCCCCTCCTAGATTTCAAGTCCTGTCAACTTGGGCTTTTGCCAGAATACATCTTGTGATATTTAGTTTCCTCTAAATAAACATGTAACCTATTCAATATCTAGCCTGGCCACCATTGAAGCAATCTTAACAATCTTGTTATTGCTACTCCTCCAGAATGGAAGGTCACATTGTCATGCAGTATAGAAAACTGATTATGATATCTAGTTTGTCATGAATGAAAATAGTGCTGATCTGACCTCACATATGGCTGCCACAATGAACATATTAAAAACCTGGTGATGAATTCTCCTGAATGGATGATCTGATCAACATGGGGGTTTTACCAAAAGCGTTCTAATGGTGTCTAGTTTGTCCTAATTTAAAATAGTACTGATCTTTTGTCCAATATGGCTGCCACAGTGGATAGTTTAAAAACTGCATCACTTAGAATATCAGAGATGGTTTCAACACTCAGCAGTAAAAAATTTCTTGAATTCCTGGAAATTCTTTATGAATAGCAAACCATTTCAAGGGACTCTTATTATTATTAGCGAAGATAAATAAATGCTGAAGTGGACAGAATATTTTGTTTGCTTTAACCAACATATCTCCAGAATTCAGACTAAGTAAACACCATTTTGTAACCAGTTCAATACTGCAACTGATGCAGACTCTATTAATTGAAGTTATTGAATTATTTCGTCTTTTTTTTCTTCTTACACTTCATGGGTCAGAATGTCAGTTAGATTTGCTAGCTTTAATTGTAATTGGATTAAGTTAACATCTGTTCTGAACTGTAGATTTGATAGCATTTAGTTTTTTTAATTTTCATTTGTCATCTCTTTGTCTGTGTATCCTCAACAGGTCTTGGAAAGAAAAGAGGCGACATTTGAATGAAATGAAGAGACAGTCTCGTCCAGCTCTTGTAAGTTTGTGTTTGCACAGAATATCATGAGCCATCATTGTTTGCACAGAATATCATGAGCTATCATTCTTTGCACAAACTGTCATAACCCATTTGTGTTTTTACACAGAATATCACAAGTTATCATTGTGTGCACAGACTGTCATAAACCTTTTGTGTTTCCATAGAATGTCATAACCCACCATAGAATGTCATAACCCAGAATATCATGAGTCATCATTGTTTGCACAGACTGTCATAAGCCATCATTGTTGCAAAGAATATCCTGAGGCATCATTGTTTGCACAGACTGACAAAACCCATTTGTGTTTGCACAGACTGTCATAAGCCATCTGTGTTTTCACAGAATGTCACAGGCCATCATTTGCTTAGACTGTCATAGCCTTATGTGTTTGCATAAAATGTCATGAGCCATTTGTGTTTGCATAGAATGTCAGAAGCCATCATTGTTTGCACAGAATGTCATAAATTGTCTATTTACACAGACGAATCATGCTGCTGTATATAAAAATAAGGCTTTTTCATAAAAAAAACAACAGTAAACCGAAAGAACAATTTGGCAGAAGTTGAAGCCGTATGTGAGTATTTTCTGTCCTTACAAGTCTTTTCTGGTAATTTGTAAACTGTCAGTTTCCTGCATGCAACTAGTATTCTTGGTCCATTGCTGTCTTTATGGTAATTTGCAACATATGACCAGTTTCGGGCATAAAATCAGAACAGTTTATTTCATTCCTTTTGGGGCATTTAATATCATATGATCCATTTTGCACCATTATTCAGAATGCTTCATTTCACTTGATTGTGTTTTCTTCATGTTGTATTGTGTTGTTTTGTTTTTGTTTTTTTCAAATTAGATTTCTCCATGTTTGTGGTTACTTGCGAACTAATATTGGCAGTGTTTCTATAAACCATTCATGTGTGCCTTTGAAATGTCGGACAGTGATTTTTTAAGTCCATCCTGAAGGCTATATGGAATTAAATTTAATTAAATTCATCATTTTATAGTAACCCCCTAAAAATGTGTCATTTGTCTTTTAAAGATACAAAAATCTGTCCAAACAATTGAGAGATCTGAGAATGGAGTGTGATAAACGGGAATCTGACCTTTACGGTGTGAAAACAATTTTGGAAAAGGATCTTTTGGCAAAGCTTAAAAGAGCCAGTAGCAGTTTGGAAGACAGATAAAAGAAAACAGAGCTGTGTACTGTCAATAGCATTATATAACTGTACACAGTCAGGTTTTGTAATGTTTTTAAATGATTTTATTCTTCTGGCTTCCACACGGAATTTTTATTTGTTGCAGAAAGTGTCACAGAGTTTTCAATATAATCACAGATTTTTACCCTTTGGTCCCTAATTTCCCTGGTTGGCACTGGGCATCTCTGGGTACCATTATGGGTTGAAAGTGAAAATTACCACAGGGTACTTGTCAGTGCCAGGGTTGGATTGGATATCATAATCATCAGTCGATACCATCTTGGGATGAAAGTAGAAATTGTCCTACCTTGAGTCTTGAAAATCCTGGTAAAAATTTGAATGCAGTAGTGAAAAATCTCCATAAAATTTTTGGATAAAAGCAACAGTAAAATTAATAAACAGTTCAGAGGCCTAAGTAATGGTGTTGCTGATATCATAGATACAAACTGTTACACACAGATGACATTTTGTGATCAATGAGATTACACTTATGTAGATTTTGATAGGTATAGCTACAGCTCATTTATCATTATTTATTATCATACCATTTGCATTAATTCTGCATCTTGTCTAAATTTATTCTGCACCTTGTTTGTGTTCATTCTGCCGTGATTTGTTTCACTGATAATATTGCTCATTTCAGGGTCTGAACATGCATGTCGTTACATCTCATTGTATCATTTCTGAGTTTTGTGAATGATTTTTTGGAGAATTTTGTAATCAAAGTTTTCTGATTTTTTTAAAATTTTTTTTTGTGGCTGTCCACCACCAAACTAATGATTGTTTTTTTTTTTCAGCCGTCCACCACCAAACTTATCACTTGTCCAATTCCCGCTGAAAAGCAGGATACTAGGTCAAGCCAGAAACGCAAAGGTAATTTTGTTTTTTTAGTCTGTTGGTCCTATCTTGTTACTGGAACCCTATGCTGTGATATTTTGGGGATGAAAATGTATTGCATTTATAGCCTTTTGATCTTGCACTTGTGCCACAATTGATGATTTGACATGTTAAATCAAAATTAACCAATGTGTTAAACATAATTTGAGTAGCAAATTTAAGTCAGATGAATTTGATACTAAAGAATTTTGTACCGAAAGAAAATCAAATCTATGATGCACATGTCCTGTGTTAGCCGAGATGAATCTTGTTATGTATTTTAGTGTGAAATATGTAGTTTTTACTTTTGTTGAGTTCTGTACATTGCTTTTTTTAATTGTGAAAATTGTTTTTTTTAAATTGTGAAATATGATGTTGACAGAGGCCAGTATCCATATTTTACAAATCAGTAAAACAATTTATTTTATGCAAGTCTTTGAATTTGTGAATTTTCCAAACAAAATAATTTTGATAATTCATTGGTGTGAATTGCCAATTTCAGTGCAGTCACTGGACATCGATAACAGTATGACCAAGATATTCATTGGCCATGTTGTTGCTAGCATTGTCTAGTGGTAAGCATGGCCGCCTGTTATGCAGGTGTAACAGTTTCAAATCCAACAATGCGCTTATTTCATTTTTGTTTTATTTTTTTGTTCATGTGGCTTTTTACCTTGAATTAGGAAAGAAAATTTTTACTACTGATATTTTTGGTGTAGATACGAACAAAGCAGCAGAATATAAACAATAAACATCTGGAATTATTAAATACTGTATTGTTATTCAGTGTTATATGCTTTAGGTAACCAATGTGTTTGAGTATAAAATAAAAAGAAAAATTATTGTTCCAAGCGAATAATGGATATATTTCATATCATGATGAAAAGCTAAAATATTTGCACATGCGAGTTTCTTCTTCAGATAGGTTACCCAATCATAATAATTTTAACATAATTGTTTTGTGAATTGTGAGACATAGTATGACTTCATTGATAATGTCATTGGCATGAGTAAAGTTTAAAGCCTCTTGCCGAGTTTTTGAACTTTTTATTGCATCTTCTGCATCAGTTGATGTATTCAGTTAAAGCATGGGTAAAATATACTATCAGCAAATGTTTGTACCCTGATATACCAGTATTCCAACTACCTAGTCATTGTCATCATAACATTGTTCCCATGTGAGACATGGCTTTCTGCAGCACATGACCACTCTGGTGGCCTCCTGGTTATAACGTCCACCTCAGATGCAGGAGGTCATGGGTTCGACCCAGGCTGAGTCATACCAGAGGCTTATAAAAATGGTGATAACAGCTGCCTCACTAGGCATTTGTATTTTAGTGGTTCAGGGCTATAAAGGACCAAATGTAATAAAGACCCTTTCCTGGACCATTGGTAGTATTAATGGGTCATTCAGTATACAGATTAAACTGTTTTACAAGAGTTGTGTTCACTTATGCTTTTGTTTGATTTAAAAAAAATGAGAGATTGGTTTATTTTGGTGCTTTACAGCACAGCAACACATGTAGGTTATTTATTGCCATGGCAATTGGAGTAAAGTGCCTTGCTCAAGGACATGCCACAGTAGCTGACCCAGCCTGGTCTGACGGTAGGATCAAAACCTGCACCCGTTCGGTCACGAGTCTGGCAGTGAGCTGCTGCAGTTTATATAAAAAAAAGAAAAAAAATGAGATTCAGACATTGGCTTGTATGCTGGAAATTGCAGAACATATGCTTAGTTCAGCAGATTAAAACTTAGATGTAAGTGCAGGCTTGCTCTATAACAAAATTTTGATGATTATTATTACTGTTATGGACAAAAATATGTTCAAAATATCATCACAGAACGTGGATGTGCTGGTATTGAAGGTAAAACTTTAAATTTTATTATGTAGTTGTGCCATTTTGTTGCTGTTGCGTAATATCAACCTCAGTGTAGGAGAACTAAAGCATGTAAAGAAATTGAAATGCTCACTAGTAGCAATACAGAGAAACAACTAGATTCAGATTGATTGAAATAGGCTTAATAATCTCTATACTTCTTTTCCTTTCCTATTTTTATTTACTTTGTCGGTGCTGCCATATTTATTTTTGAGGTGCCAGCATGGATGTGAACCAGGGTGAGTGGCATTCTTTAAAGTCATATTTCATTGTTCAACAAGCCTGAATATTCCTGTATTATCAGAGAAATGATGTTGTAAATGATTCCAGAACTATAAATAATAGAGGGTTAAAAAATGGAGCCACTTACTGGGTAGGTGACTTAGAACTGTTACTCATCCCTGGCAACATCATTTCCAGACTGAAACAGGAAGCACCCTGTCTACTCCTGGAAAAGGACTCGGTTGACAGCAACATTCCTATATTCCCATTCAGTGCCCATGGAGCTTGGGAACTTCCACCATCAGTTGTTGAGTCTGGAATGTCTCTTGTCCTTTGAATCACAAAATGCACAAGCATCCCATAACTTCATTGGTCAGCAGACCAAGTAGGTAGTATGCCTTCTCTGCACCCTCCTCTAGTTTCATTATCAAAGACAGTATGGGGCTTAAATTAATCTCCTCTGGTATGAGAGAGGATTACCAGTTCTCTTTTCTCCAAGGAGAGGAGACATAGTGCTGTCTTGCTCTGTCTGCAGAGTGTAGACTGGAAGCTTTCCATTATGGAAGTTTTGCAAGAGTTTGAGGATGCCACAAATGTCTCAGACCAAGTCATCTCACCTCTGTCCATGTGGTTTTGAGTCTTGGCTTGGACTATATGAGAAAGTTTGCCAGTTGGTTTCATTCTGTTGGTGGTTCTTTCCAGGAACTTCCTTAACTAAATATACTGGCTGCCATGTATAGCCTATCATGAAAAATGGCATTACACCCACAAAACAAAAGTCAAGAGAAGAACAATATTCTGAATGATGGAAGTGACTAAAGTATTAGACAGAGACTATGCTTTGTCCATCTGGGTATGGAGTTCTTAACTCATCTCACTATCAAAGTGTACCATTTCACAACTTCTGATACATATAAGCATTATTGAAGAGAAGATATTACTGACAACAAGACTCAATTCAACCTGTTCTCCAATTTCAAATTGTCCAACAGGGCTCCAGGTTGTGAGTAAATTCCGCAAAAGTTTTACCAGAAGTACTGATAGGTGAGTAAATTTTGCAGAACAGTTGTCTGCTGCCCCCCCCCCCCGGCTCAAGGTCATTGATATCGATAACAGGGACTCGTGCTTACAATTTACCTATCAGACATACTAACATACATGCCAAATATTATGATTTTGTCATAATCGTTATGCTTTTTTTCTCTTAATTATGTCTTATGCTCACCTGTAATATGGATTACACTTCTGGTTCATTAAAAACTAAAATAAAAATAAAGCAATAAAAAGTCATGTTTGTCATTTTTATTATCATCTCTTTAATTCCACTCATCATATAAATTTTAAATATGCTAAAAAGAAATACTGCTGCATAGGAATAACATAATAGTTCATTTATTCATCTATGCACTTTCCTAATTTTTTTATAGCAACTGTATATGACCCATTTCCAAGAAAATGGATGGGTTTCTTTAATATGAAACTTTGCTTTGCAGATTCATTATATTGATGATCAAGTAAATTAGCAGATAAGTCAATACTTTTAGAGAAAATGGCGCTAGACGTTAACAGCTTTTACGGTTTGACTTGTGGATGAAAATTCTTAGCACTAGACGTTAACAGCTTTTACGGTTTGACTTTTGGATGAAAATTCTTAGAGCAGATGGGTCTTTTAAAACTTCAAACATGTTCAATCAGAAAAGGTCAAATCACTGCCTTACAAATTTGAAAGAAGAATATGAGGTTAAGGACATTGTCCTGCTCATTACAGAATTTGTGGACTTTATGATCATTCTGCTAAAGTTAGACATGTAGAATAGTTAGATGAGTGTTGAATATAGATAATTTGTCAGTATATTTTGTTTGTATTCTGGTTCTAATCCACATGGATTTTGCCCATTTTTGCCAAGTACTTGACAAGCAGATCCTGGCTAGTAGCAACAGTAAATGTACATTTTTCACACAGTGTACTGTAATTAAGGCATGTAAGATATAGATTACACTTTTTATGCACAGAATACACCTTTAGCAAAAATTATGCTTATACCTCTCACAGGGTTGGCATGTATGATACATATACTGTAAAAAAAAACTACAAGGGATGTCACTTCTCACATGACCTGTTTAGGATCAATCATGATATTTCAAGCAACATTTCATGTAGCTTAATTTGGGGACAAAATGTTTGCAAATAACACCTTTATTTTTAAGTTGGTAGCCATTCTGCAGCCAGTACATTGGACCTACTTGGAGCCCTGCTGAAGCCCTGCTCATTCATTTTGTTTGAACCTCTCTTGGTCTTGTCATGGCTCAGTTCACCCCAATTTAACCTCTTGTCTTCTGCTTTGCTGAAGCTTCTATCGTATATAAATTGTTTTTTGATAGCTTTTGCTTCTGCATGCAGAGTGTGCAAGCTGCATGCTATGTCTGTGGACCTGAATTACCTCCATTTCTAATCATCCTTGTTTTGTTTCCAAGGTTAGGTTGCCATTTTGGGGTAATTGAAAAATAATCATTCACCCACTTTCTTCAATCAATCTATGAAATGAGACAGCTGTAGGATCCAGTTTCTGCATTTAGGTGTTGTCCACAGCACCTGACTACAGCTTTTCCTGCCTGTAAACTCATTGACCCCTGAAATTCCTTTCATTTTCACCTGAAACGAGGGTAGGAGATATATTTTTATGGCTTACTTTGATTGCATCCAGATACATCTATTTCTGAGAGGTTTCTGTTTAGCTGGATGCTTCGGTGTGTAGAAGATGTTTTCAGTTGTATATTTATCACGCACACGTGCACAAGGGTGAAACTTGGACTTCTTGGTGTTGGGGGGAGGGGTTTTATTGGACCCACAATTTTCATGTCCTGGACCCATTTTTAATCCAACTCCCAATCTTGGCCTATGTTTTGCAAACTTTCATCTCTCTCTCTGTGCATTTCAGACTGGTCTGCTTTAGATTTAAGGTCAAAAAATGTAAAATCCATAAACAAACTCTAGTTAGATACCAGCAGTTTTCATCCCCTCCCAAAATTTGGGTCTAAATTTTTTTTGTTTTCTCGCTTTATTTGTTAATGCAGTAGAAAGTCTAAATTATTTGGTATTATTGTAGAACTTCGTCTTTTTCCTTTTCTATAATACCACACACTTCAGTGTATAATAAAGATATTGTCGTTACAGAGCTGGGAAGTAGGGTACAGCCTTATGATGCTTGGCATGGCATAATGGGTTAATGGCATAATGGGTTAATGAGTTAAGTTTGGACAGTTCGACATGACCTCTCAAGCACTGTTCTTATGGCTTAAGTTTTTTGATTGACATATTCTAAGCTCTGTCAGGATCAGGGATGATTCATTTCATAAGATTTATACCTTTAACTGGATTCACCCTACAGACTTCTGTCAGTAAGGCATCAACCATGTGCTAAACCTTGTCATGTATTGGCTTTCATGATATTTGAATTGTATGCTTGCAGTTGTGCTGCCCTCACATTAGGAAAAAAGTTCATATATGTTTAGGGTGAAATCATGTTGCCCCTGAAAGGTGACTGTGATAGAGTTGGATGCTCTTGCATTTTTTCTTCCTCCTTGTACCTGTTTTTTATAGTTATTAGAATTTGATAATGTGTCCAGAACAGAAAGGAAAGTTTTTCGTAAATTGTTTCTCCAGGAATACTTACCCAGTTACATTACTAATAATCCCTCCCACCCTTCCTCACAAATACAACCATTTTATTCATGACTTTGCTCAAGCTTAAACCATTAAACAACCAGTATATGGGTGGCTACTATTTATAGGGCAAGGGGGGATAATTTGTAAGTTATTTTCCTCTGTCTCTTGGTGTTCATATATATATTATTTAAAATCGTTTTTTTGGAGGGCTGAATTCTGGAGGTAATGGAGTTATTTTCTAATGTTAATGTGATTGGGGGAGTATTCTCAGAGAAACATAATTTACAGGTTTTTTTATTTCTGTTCTAAAGGCATTAATTGTCTTATGATTAAGTATTTTTTCCCTATTTTCCAGAGTTTGTGTTAAATCCAATTGGGAAATCCTACCTCTGTATATTGCATGAGTATACCCAACATGTGCTCAAAGTTCAACCACAGTATATCTTCAAGGAGCTAGGTGAGTAGTGCATATTAATATCAACATTGCTTTAGATGAGAAATATGAGGATTATTAGATAATTGGTATAAGTGTCCAGCAGAAGCATCAAAGTACAGTGTCTGATCCAGTATGCTCTGCTTGCAGTGTGCCAGAATGCAGTGCAGCCTGTCTTTGCAAGCCACCTTTGTGATAGGACAATTTGGGTTGTTTAAGGGACATTAATATATTTGAAAATTTGACTTATGGGAAAACCAGTCACTGTTTAATATAAGAGAATGTCTAATTATGTGAAGTTGCATTGGAAATAAGAATGAATAATGTGGTTGATATTTTGCAGAATGGTCCATTTTTTCATTGTGTGCTTGGAAGGAGAGGTTTACTATGTAGAAAATACTGTTTAGTGTGAAAATGTCTCAAGCAAAATAAAACAAATTCTTGAAATTGGTTGCATTATAGTATTGCAGTAAAGTTAATATAAACTTAAATGGTCAGTATGCTAAATCAGTTTTAAAACATTGAATTTCATGGGTTGGTTAAAGAAAAGACATTTTTGAAGGTACCTGATTTTGTTGATGTCATTAAAAAAACTACATGAAAGCTGAAAGTATTAAACATCAGTTCAGGTTTATTCAAGCAAATGTATTAATTAGCCTCCACCTTCTCACAAGAAAAAGGGTGATATATTATGCATGACTTCCAGCCAGCCAGCCAGCCAGCCATCACACTTTCATGTCTGCAGTATAATTTTAAAGCTGTTCAAAATTAAGATATGTTCATTGGAGTGGCCTTATCTTCAAGGTCAAGGCCATGAATATTTTTAATTTTCCTTTGCACTTTTCTTTACACTCCAGAACTTGGGAGACATTTGAGATTAATGACTGAAACTTGGCATATTTCTGTGTCCTCATAAGAAAGTGAGTCACATAGTATAGTTTGGGTTCTGTCTTCATGATCAACACCATGGCACAATATTTTATGTTTTCCATTTCACATTTCTTGCACTTCTACAATTTTAAAATTGAGATTTAGGGATGAAGCTTGGTAAATGTATACATCTTCATTAGAAGATATGCTGTGCACCACATGGGGAGTATTTTTGTCAAGGTCACACAGCTCATGATTTTAAGTTCTTCCTAACAATTTCCATTTCACTCTATAACTTTAGAGCTGTTTGAGGTTTAGGGATCAAACCTGATATGCATTTACATCAGCATTAGAATTGTGTCACATACAACATTTAGGATCCTATTTCAGTGTCATTGTTGTGGCACAATATAACCAAGCAGACTGCTATACAAATCTTGAATATTCAGATGTAAAATATGTTGCTGTAAATACAGCTAACACTGAAGTTGATACCTACAAGTTTTTATTGAGATGTAATCGTTCCGGTGGCCAAAGTTGTTAGAGCGTCCACTTTGGATGTAGGAGGTCATGGGCTCAAAGAAGTCATACCAGAGACTTATAAAAATGGTACTAGCAGCTGCCTCACTTGGTTCTCAGCATTAAGAGGTTAGTGTTAGGACTGGTCGGCCTGGTGTCAGGATAATGTGACTGGGTTGGACATAATACTTCATGTCTGCAGCATGATGACCCAGTGCTAAACATCACAATAAACTGCCACACTGCAAATATCATAGTAATATGAATGAAATTGTTAAAGCTACATTAAATATCCAAACAGCACAAACACAAAAAACACATTCTTATGGACAAGTAATGGATTTTGGTTGAAATTTTATATATTTCCATTAAGTGTATAAGCACTAATGCTGACAAGAAAGTGACCCATAGGATAGACAGGAATCAAGATTTTGGGAAATAACTTGCAATCCAATACTCATGGTGCAATATGCAAACCATGTATGATCCATATTCTTACATGGTCAGTGACTACCATTAATACACTAAAATCCATAATGTACGTGCACCAAAATCTGTACACAAAATACCAAGAAAAGGAGTTGTGTGAACAAAAGTAACTTTTAAGACCACAATCATCTCTGACATCGAGTAAAGCTGATGTCATTAAATCATATTTTCATTCTATAAAACCAGCCATATCATGTAAGAATTCTAAAATCTGATCCCTTTCAGAGAATGCTCAGACACCTTACAGTGCCACAGTGGTTATCAATAATGTGGAGTACGGGATAGGGGAAGGTTCCAGCAAGAAGATGGCTAAACTGGAAGCAGGTAAAATAAACTATTTTCAAGATGATTGTACAATTTTGTAAAGCTGGTGAAAACTCCATTTGTAAAGGCCCATGATCATGTCAATCAAGCATGTGTAGAGTTTAATGACATACCAATACAGTTCTGGCTATTCACTGCCAAGTAAATTTAGGTATCTCCAAAATACAAATAAAGCAAAGGTAAAGCCAGAAATATGTAAAACCCTTAAAATACAGAGTTGAACTTTTTTACATAAATTGCAGGACACTTACTCTGCTAGGACATAATCCCTGGACACATTCCATGGCAGAAAGGATGTCTTCATTATTTGTCTCTTAAAACATGTCAGAGGGCATATCAGTTCTATCCTACATCTCCAAGTACAGAGGTGGACAGTGTGTATCAATGAATTAAAGCTTTAATAATTTGGAAATTGCATGATATCATTTGTGGGTTTACTATTTCACATTCAGATTTTACATGTGGATGGTTAAAAGGATATGTTTGTGTCTGTGTAGACTTTCATAAATATTCAAAGAGTGTTATGCTGTCATAACAGGTAGTTGCATTTGCTCAGTTGGTGTAGCCTGAAACTCATAATAAATTAGGTTAGATAGCTGCACAGGCCTGCAAATGGCAGCTGTGCTTCAATTTGTCCTTGGGAAAGGCACTCGAGTCCCATTTCCTCAGTGTGATAGAGTCAGTAATGTGCTGTAAGTGCTGTTAAAACCAAACAAGTCAATGTCTAACACATCATCTGATTAAGATGTTGAGAAATTTTTGTGGGTAGTGGCTGCTCATTTCAAGGAGTACTATGACTTCACTGCACTTTCAAAAGTATGATGTATTTGCTGTTCAACCAATCAAATATTATGCTGTGTTTGTAACTATGTTAGAATTGTGTATTTACTGCATCAATTGATAGGTGTGGTGGGGATGGGTCAAATCAAATAGCGTTTTCTCAAGAACCAGTCTGTCATTGACTGTCACATTTCTAAATGTAATATATTGTAAGTGCTTGTATTTTTATATACTTCAAAGTGATATACATTTACAGCAAAGAATACGCTGAAGATTCTGCTCCCTGTGCTGATTAAAGTGAAGGAACAACAGGAAGAAAAGCAACAAGACGAAGATTTGTCAGTGAGTGGTGATTGTATATTTAAAACTAGATATGGCACTGACTCTGAAACTGGTAATTTTAACAGATCTACTTTATTTGCTTCCCATTTGCATTCAAGTTTGCATTTTTTTCTATTTTTTTCTATCATCTCTTTGTTGTACTCTAATGTATCATAACAACCTATGGGATGTTCTGTTGTGTGTCATCCAAAATTTGTTTGTCCTTTAGTACAAGGTTGTTTTTTGCAGCATCTCCTAAGCTACTTGGAAGATTCAGGATATCACTAAATTTACATGCAGTGATTCAAATTAGCATGGATGGACCAGCAGTTAACTGGAAGTTTTATGACATAAGCCAAACTGAGCAGGACTATTGTTGTTCATTGATAAATGTTGGATCCTGTGGACTTCATACCATGTATAATGCTTTCAGATTGGATGCAGTAGCATGACTAAGCAGTTTGTATTACTTGCTTAAGGATTTTGCAAATGTGGGGGAGAACTAGATGAAAGTGGCAGGATCATCTCTTATGTCTCTAAAAATTTGTTGAACTTTGATGTTTAGAAAATATACAAGTATTTAATTGAGCCCTACTGATTTGGGGATCTATGGAACAGTATGTGAAAAAAATTGCTTCAAAAGAACTAATGCCCACTAATAAATCTCAGAATGGTTTCATTTTTCCATTTTTAGCATCAGATCTATTTACAGACATTAAATGCATGATGAACAAATTTATTAAGATTGTTGTGTTGGATAGGGCAGCTTGGACTCAAAGCAGACCTGCCAACTCTTACGATTTTGCTGTAAGTCTTACGAAAATTACCCTTAAAATACGGACTTACGGCATACCAGCAAAAACTACGGAAAAATGATCGTTGCCAAAAATTCCGGATTATTGGTTCATCCGTGTTTGATATGGATCCAGGTGTCATATTAGAATTAGTACAATTAGTCAGGGAACCAGACTAACTTTACAGCAACACCCCAGACGCTATAAACTGCACCTATTTGTTCATGTAAAGCGTCTGCATGATCAAACTGTTGATTATAGAATTTTTTTAAAAATGGCATTTAGAAAGCAATGCATGTTTAAGATGAAAGGGAAAATAAGCTTCTAAAAAAGTGTTAATAATCAACACCGACGAATAAAAAGGAATATTCAGATTTTTGTGAATAAAAGCTGGAAAGGTCACAATTATGTTTATTGGACATCACGTGCCAATTTGAGTATGTCTCGTGGTGGGAGATATGATTACCATTGTCATGTGAAATGGAAAAAGAATTACGTCAGGTTGAGAGATATTGAGTTGCATAGGGTTTTGGAACTAAAGTTTGTGCAGCTGTACTAGTGGTAAATAAAATCTACACATACTTTACAAACTTTTCAGTTGAGCATACTGTTTATTGTTGCTGCGTCAAACTTTTACTTACGTTTTCCAGCTTTACAATAGCAGTTATTGATATTTTGTTACATCTTACTGAAAACTGGTCAATCTGACGGAGAAAAATCAACTGCCTTACTGAGAGTGACTCGTCAGGGTTGGCAGGTTTGTCAAAGCTTGCTTTGCATAGACTTGGATGGGAAGGAGAATTTTTTTTGTTGCAAGAAAATTGACATTCATTTGGCAGCTAAACATAATCTCAGAAGTGTTCAAGTAACTGACAAGGAAGTTATGGAGTATAGACTGCAGTGTAAAGTCTGTGCGAAGGAAAGCTTGAAGAAGATTGTATTGGAATGGTCCATCACATGCTCTTAGATTAGGATTCACTAAATCCAAAAAAAATGCTTAGAGATAAGAATTAGAGCAGTGAAAGATTCAAGAGAGTTTTGAGGTTACTCATTGCAGCCAGGAAAGTCAAGGAAATTAAGCTGAACTTATCCTCTTGACAAAATGATTTGGTTCATGTTAGTATCCCAGTAATTGGGTCTGATCATTTTTTAGATTTTTTTTATCAATACAAGGACAGGCTTTGTGCGAATCATCTGTCAGATCCTAAGTATGAAAAGTTCCTTCAAGCTGTGATGCTCCTGTTAGTACAATCTTATGGTCAGGCCTCAGTTGACAAGGAAATAGAATGTGAAATTAAGAAAGAGCAAACTTGATTACCACACACAATTATATGTGATCATGTCAGACATACTGGAGGAATAATAACTCTATCAGTTACAAATCGGCTTCTGGTCAGTGCTGCAGGTACCATACAGAAGTATGAGGTCTATTTGTAGAAATAGAGGGAATTGAAAAATAAAGAGTCAGAACAGAGGAAAAGATTATCGAGTTTAGGTGAAATAGAAGAGTTTGGAAAAAGAGAAGAAAAAGAAGGTTAAGTTGGACCATAACTTTATTTTTAAAAGTGCAGGTGATCTGTGTGTTAAATCAGAGAGACAGTAAAGCTTCATTTTCTGGCCATCAGAAAAAGAGCAAAAGAGAAACTTGATAAATATGAAGAAGTTTGTCAAAAACTTGTAGAGAAAGCAGAAGAGCTAAAGAAAACAACGTTTAGAGATGCTTACCAGATTGTCCAAGATATGCGGCAGGCTGTAAAGACCGAGTTCTAGCTTGTCTGAAGTATCACGGCACATCCAGTGTTTGCCCTGACCATACTGTAACTTGGACCTCAGTAAAAATCGTAGATCAAGAATAAGCCTGGTTTGAGTCGGGGCTGAAAGAATAGATTTACATCCATGTGCACGAACCAGTGCTGAACAGGGATGGAGGCCCTTACAACCTGCCACATATCTGGAACAATCTGTTAACATCGCTCACCATTGCATTGAGTAATGTTAACAGTCAGTAGAGATTAAATGAGTCTGTTGATGAAGTCTGTAGCATGAGGACGAAAGCTTCAGGTTAGTTTGTGTATATGATTGAAAAATTAAAAAAAATTGTCAAATATATGCTCATTGAAGTGAAGGAGAAGCAAAGTTGTTTAAAACTAATTTTTTTTCCATAATTTTTACAACACGTCTTGATAATTAAGTAGGCTTGTATTTTAAAGACTGACTGGCATTTACATTACTTTTGCACTTTTTCATAAAATTGTAAACTGTTTACACAGTGGTCATGTTCAGAAGAATGCACTTTTAATTTTTTTATTGACATACACATAGCCTCCACCCCAGCTGCATTCAGGATTTGAATCCTTTGTTATTATCTGCTTGTCCTTGAGCATTATTCAAAGTATGATCACTCTGCCATGGTTGGTATATATGGTGTTTAGGGTTTCAAGTTAGATGCCATTATTACCCATGTAAATGTGACGATTGTCTCTTCCCCTCCTCCACGCGGGGGGGGGAGGGATGTACTACAGGATGTAAATCATCGGCATCTACTCAGCCTTTTGAAACATCATACCAGATATGATCATCATCTCTAGATGGAGTTAGGTTATGATGATAACACAGTGGTAGCCTGACAGAAACGTGGACACACATTTGAATGGATTCACAGAGATGACCAATCAGAATATTTTTGTCGGTGCAAACGTGAAACTTGATTACAATCAGTTGCATGCCAGTTTAAGTAGGCAATTAATTCATGATTTAATTGTTTTTTATTTAGAGGTATTATACTGGTGTTAACATTTTTATTCTATTATAAATTATTTTTCTTTTCAGTTTTTTGATGAGATTAAGATTGAAGACCCACGAGTTGCTGAGTTGTGTAACAAAGCTGCCTTGCCTAGTCCTTATCAGATATTACTAGAGTGCCTCAAAAGGTATTCTCTCCATATCAGTTATTACTAGAGTGCCTCAAAAGGTATTCTCTCCATATCAGTTATTACTAGAGTCAGTTATTACTAGAGTCAGTTATTACTAGAGTCAGTTATTACTAGTGTGCCTCAAAAGGTATTCTCTCCATATCAGTTATTACTAGAGTCAGTTATTACTAGAGTCAGTTATTACTAGAGTGCCTCAAAGGTATTCTCTCCATATCAGTTATTACTAGAGTCAGTTATTACTAGAGTCAGTTATTACTAGAGTCAGTTATTACTACAGTCAGATATTACTAGAGTGCCTCAAAAGGTATTCTGTCCATATCAGTTATTACTAGAGTCAGTTATTACTAGAGTCAGTTATTACTAGAGTCAGTTATTACTAGAGTGCCTCAAAAGGTATTCTCTCCGTATCAGTTATTACTAGAGTCAGTTATTACTAGAGTGCCTCAAAAGGTATTCTCTCCGTATCAGTTATTACTAGAGTGCCTCAAAAGGTATTCTCTCCGTATCAGTTATTACTAGAGTCAGTTATTACTAGAGTGCCTCAAAAGGTATTCTCTCCATATCAGTTATTACTAGAGTCAGTTATTACTAGAGTGCCTCAAAGGTATTCTCTCCATATCAGTTATTACTAGAGTCAGTTATTACTAGAGTGCCTCAAAGGTATTCTCTCCATATCAGTTATTACTAGTGTGCCTCAAAAGGTATTCTCTCCATATCAGTTATTACTAGAGTCAGTTATTACTAGAGTGCCTCAAAGGTATTCTCTCCATATCAGTTATTAATAGTGTGCCTCAAAAGGTATTCTCTCCATATCAGTTATTACTAGAGTCAGTTATTACTAGAGTGCCTCAAAGGTATTCTCTCCATATCAGATATTACTAGAGTCAGTTATTACTAGAGTCAGTTATTACTAGAGTCAGTTATTACTAGAGTGCCTCAAAAGGTATTCTCTCCATATCAGATATTACTAGAGTGCCTCAAAAGGTATTCTCTCCATATCAGTTATTACTAGAGTGCCTCAAAAGGTATTCTCTCCGTATCAATTATTACTAGAGTCAGTTATTACTAGAGTCAGTTATTACTAGAGTCAGTTATTACTAGAGTGCCTCAAAGGTATTCTCTCCATATCAGTTATTACTAGAGTGCGTCAAAAGGTATTCTCTCCGTATCAGTTATTACTAGAGTCAGTTATTACTAGAGTGCCTCAAAAGGTATTCTCTCCATATCAGTTATTACTAGAGTGCCTCAAAAGGTATTCTCTCCATATCAGTTATTACTAGAGTCAGTTATTACTAGAGTCAGTTATTACTAGAGTGCCTCAAAAGGTATTCTCTCCATATCAGTTATTACTAGTGTGCCTCAAAAGGTATTCTCTCCATATCAGTTATTACTAGAGTGCCTCAAAAGGTATTCTCTCCATATCAGTTATTACAAGTGTGCCTCAAAAGGTATTCTCTCCATATCAGTTATTACTAGTGTGCCTCAAAAGGTATTCTCTCCATATCAGTTATTACTAGTGTGCCTCAAAAGGTATTCTCTCCATATCAGTTATTACTAATGTGCCTCAAAAGGTATTCTCTCCATATCAGTTATTACTAGAGTCAGTTATTACTAGAGTGTTCCAAGGTATTCTAGGTTTAGATTCTGAGAACTATTTTTGTCTCTACACCTTTTTCTGACTGTTCACTAGATTATTAAAATGCATGCTTTCTTTGTGCATCATTATTTGAATAGCTGATCATCCACTGAAGATAGTAGTAACATTGTCTTAGTTTTTTATTATCTCATATTCCAGTGTGGCACATTGAGCCATATTGTTCTGTGTCCTCCATATCTTGTCTCTGTGCCCCCCTCCCCATGCTCTTTCTTTTTGTAAGAATCGCCCTCCCCCGAAATATACAAAACTTTTTATTAGTGGATATTGATCCATGTATATGTTGGCGATAGCAATGGCAGGGCCAAAGTCATAAAAGGTGATCAAAAACTGTATGAAGGCAATGAATATCTGTTTTAAAACAGTGTATCTGGCAATGAAAACATTATGGTAGTCAGCTGAATTGCATTCTAAACTGTTTGGTGACCATTAGTGTATCAATTTTTCATCCCTGTAGTGAGAAAGATTTATTTATTTTGAGGTTGAAATGATGATAAACAAGACTAAATTTATGCAAACACACAATTTGTCCATTAGTTACTTATTTGTTAGTTTTGAAAGAATAGTAATTTAGAAAACATTTGTATTTATTGTAATAAATGTTTGTAGATACACTACATTAGAGTAATATCCAGAACTGAAAATTCCATTGTGCAGCTCATTTCAGGTTAACCAGATATTCATAAATTTTAATGTTTTCATGAGTTACTGGAGCACATGATAAAACATTTATTGCATTAATGTTAAGTTTCCAAGGAAAGTATGATAGTACAGTGCAGACAACAAAGTAAAGGTGTTAAAACAGTCTTAGCAAATTGGATTATTTAATTGTTTTGTTAGTGTTAGTGCATTATGTACTATTATTTTCCTTTTCCTCTAAAATGTTGTGTGTCCCCCAGATTTGGATATGATGTATTTCAGTGCTCAAAGAAATTTTTTTTTTGATACAGGCCCTGGGCTGGTGCCTTAAATAAACTCACAAGCACTGACTGAAATTCCACAAGTCTGGACTCCAATTTCCACATGCCCCAAATTTTCCCCCCTTTTTTTTTAAAATGTCACACAATCATGCAATAGCTACAATTCAAATATAAATTGAGTAGGGTTCAAAGGGTTTTGAAGGTAGTGCAAGTATTATTAATGTTCATCACTATGCTGGCATGATTCACAAAGTAAAACTCTGTCAACAAAGAGTTCTGGAATTTATTTTTGTTGGTCTTTGCTGTAGTGTTGTTCCGATTATCAATTATAATCGATCATCAGTTGGTTGAGCGAACCTATAAGATAATCAATTGTGAAACTCCATAATCGATTCTGTGTAAAGGGAGACTACTTCTTTTTAGTTGTATGCAAAACACAATGTTAGTAATACTCCAAGCCACTAAAGTTGATCTGGAATATTAATTCCCTTCACAATACAAATATAAAACCATAGGATATTCCATAGGTGCAAAATTTCATAATTAGGAACATGAAGTCATGATTACATGATCAAGCTGTTAAATTGTTGAGTTACTAAATTTAAACACATTTTGATGATTTGTTTCAGTTTAAGTGTAAAATCCTTTGTAGTATTTGTAAATAATAACAAGCAAGAAAACCATGTCCTTCTATACTTTAAATTATAAACACATCACATATGAATGAAAGGATTTTGGGGGATTGCAACAATATTTTCAGTTACATATGACTAATCAGCCATAAAAAGTTGCTTTCATTTAACAAAGTTGTAGAATAAAAATAACACACAACACAATAAAAAAATGTAATATTTTTATCAGGTTAAAGCATACATGTCATTAAAGGAGATTACTCCTGTATATTTATTAACATTTTGAACTCTTGATCAAAGATATAACTGTATAACAAACAAAAATTAAAATTTGCTTTTAGTAACCAATTATAATCGATTATCAGTTGGTTAAGTGGAACCAGTTATTGATTATGAAGTACTGACTGATTCCCATCGCTACTTTGCTGATAGCTAACCTAATTAACCTGACACTATTGATAGCTATTGGCTTCCTAAATTCAGCTTAAAAAATGAATTACACCTGAACACTATTCCGACTAATGAAATGATCATGCTCTGTATTCTATATATGCAGTAAAATCTGACGCTGCTGTTCACAAACTTGTAAAAATATAATACATATGACTTAAACATTCTAATTCAAGGCAATAATATGTAATAACTTTTGTTCTTGTACACACATCTAGCATCTCTTTGATTTACCTATAATGTGTTGTTCCCTGTCTTGATCCGACCTATGCAAATTAGCACATTTGGCTCACCCACTGCACCTTCAAACACATCTCAGTAGCTATTGTCACCCAATTAAGTAGCATGTGAAATGGTGATTTTTACCTGACCACTTTGCCTTTAATTGCCGCTATTTAAACTGCCCAAGGGATAGTTTTACATCAGCTCTGACCATGACTATTTACCAGTTTACACATGCTAGATGTAACTGGCATATACTAAAAGTGGTTTGTTTTGTTTGCTTTTTGGGGTTTATTTTGAAGATTACTGAAAATTGTGTTTTCTTTAAATACAACCATGTCAGGGGGTTTGGGAATACAAAATCATAATGTTAGCATGACATGCCATTGAAATCAGATCTCAATTTTGCGTTGGATAGTGGTGTTCTGATTTAGATTGTGCTGTGTTATGGCAGATATGTCAACATCTTGAAAATACATTTACACATTTTATCAGCACGATCAAAGTTGCCTCATGTTTTGACGGGCACCTCACTTAGAATACCTGATGGGCCTGATCTAAAATAAAAGGCGTTGGGCTGTCAGATTTTTTGAGTACTGAAGTACATTATATGGTGGTCTCATTATGAGGCTATATACTCTATGGCTCCCATTGACAGTGTTATGATGAGGTAGTACTACAATTATGTAAGTATTGTTTTGATATGATCATCCATTGTAGTAGAAGAAGGTTATTGCCATAATAAGCTTTCATTTAAATTCAACTTTTTCAATCCAAATATAGATTGTGTATTTAAAGTCAATCGAAGTTTAGATAATTTGTGCTTAATGTCACTCCAGATTGAGACAATTTGTATTTAACGTCAGTCCAAATTTAGACAGTTGTATTTAATTTCAATCCAAATTTAGACAATTGTATTTAATTTCAGTCCAAATTTAGACAGTTTATATTTAACATCAGTCCAGATTTAGACAATTGTATTTAATCATACTTATGGCTGTCTTAGGACTGATTCAGTAAAATGTATTCAAGACCCAGGGAAGGTAATTTAACCCATGATGCAGTTTAGAATTTTATATAACTTTAATAAGAGTTGTTTGAGTAATCAGACTTCCTTGACATATATTTTAAAAAATCACACAGTTACATGTGCACATACATGTAGACTTTCATTATTTGTGGCTGGTACACTACAAAGACTGTAATTTGTACTGGACTGCCAGTATGTGATTAATGGTAATTTATAGTCTGTACCTAACATCCATCTAACTTTTGCCACTGAAAACCAAACAAAGTGGACTACTGGAGTAAGCTTAGAGCAGTATGTTTGTGATGAAAGGTTTCCTTTCATAAATGGAATTTTGCCTGAGGAAATATCTGAACATCCCAAATATCAAGAATTTTTTAGTCATTTTAGCTTGCATTCTCCATTGATTAAGCAATAATCTTGAAGTAAAGAACAAGATATAATGTATTTGAGTGAATTTTATTCAGTAAGGGCTTCACTATTCCAGCCTAAAACCTGATTGATTAGTAATGAAAATCAAATGTCAAATTGATGAAAACAGGGTGCAATGTTTTGGATGATTATTGCAAGGTATGGTTGGTATGGATTCTAGAAAGGACACTTTGCTGCAGGAAGATGTTCATATTTTCTTACATATGACCATTTGACAAGTGTGAGTGCCAAATTACATTGATATGACAAATATTTTTTTTTTAGTTTGTAATTGCTGATATGATTTTGTTTGGGATTTTTATTAAATACCCTCCTCTTTTATACATATGTTCATAGTCAAAGAGATTTTATCTTTTGCATTATCTGGTGGCAGTTCAGTATATAATACATCAGCTGTAATGGTAGTTTAGCAGATAATACATAAAAGTAGTGGACCCAAATTTTCACAGAGAGAGAGAGAGAGAGAGAGAGAAAGAGAGAAGAAAACCGATCTAAATCATCTTCATTTTGATCTGGACTGTGCAAAGGCTGTTCCATTTAAACATACAAGGTACTTAGGGAAGGCAATTTTAAAAAAAATATGTGCCAGGGTACTTTGATTTCATAGAGTTGATATTAAAATAATAAGACAATTCTAAATTGCATCTATGGGTGAGTATCCCATATCAAAAGTGCCATCCTTGGGTCCCAGGTATGTTTTACTGGAACAGCCCTAAGTCTGTATTAGGAAATTGCTCACTATAACTTGTTAATTTTATTTTTCTCACAGAAATTGTGGTATGGGAGACACCAGTGTCCAGATAGACAAGAAAATGTTAAACAACCAGAAGAGTGAATTTACCATGAAAGTTGGGAAACATACAGCCTCAGTAAGTTCAGTAGAAGTGATGTGCCCAATTTTTATCTCACTTGGCTGTAATGCCAAGTGAGCCTATTGTTTGGTCCAGTGTTCATCATTCATCGTCTATCAACCGTCTGTCAGCAGTTGCTTGATACCACTCTAGAGTTTATATTTCAGATCTGATTTTGATCAGACTTGAAACATTGGCTTACATCATCACAATCTTGGATAAGTTTGATAATGAGAGAGATGCACACATATTACTGCAGTGATCTTGAATCTGATTGCCTGAATTTGTTTCCTCACTGGAAGTCATATTTCGGATCCAGTAGATAGGTTTGATAACAAGTAAGATCCATGCATGTCAAGGAGATAATCTTGTGTCTTACTGATTGAGCTTGTTACTACTCAGGAAACTATAGTTTTGATCTAACTTAGAATATATGCTTCTGTAAAGATTTCTGACAGTTTAATAGTGAGATTCAGGCATAATAATGAGGTCATCTTGCATCTGATTTGTTGTGCTTGTTACCACTAAGGAGGAAATAATTCTGATCTGATTTGTAATATTGGATTATATTTAAGATCTTGGATGAGTTTGATAATGAGTAATATCTCCTGATATTAATGAGGTAATCTTGCATCCAGTTAGCTGAGTTTGTTATCACTCTGGAATTAATTTTATCTGATTTTGATCAGACTTCTAATATCAGCTTATATGATAAAGATCTTGCATGAGGTAGATGGGATCCATGCATGTTAGTGAGGTGAGTTTGCATCTGATTTTGCTTGTTACCAATGATCAAGCTTGGTAAATGGATTTGAATCATCAGTATCTTAAAAGACTACAGTTATGAACAAGATGTAAACAAGACCAATTCATGATAATGAGGTGATTTTGCATCAGCTTGACTTTGCTCAGTTTCTGATCATATTTTTGACCTTAGTGAATTTATCAGAATATATAATATTATTATGAGTAAGATCAGCTCATATAAGTCAGATAATCTTGCATGTGGTTGGCTGAGCTTGTCACCACTTGAGAAACTGCATTTTTGACCTATTTTAATAAAACTTGACATGGTCAAGGTTTGGAAGATATTTATTATGAACAAGACTTTCACATATTTGAGTTGATTTTGCATCTGATTGGTTAGGTAATTTTCCACTCTTGAGTAGGATTTTGATCAAACTTGGTAAATAGGTCTATATCATCAAGATTTTACTGGAGTATGATTATGAGTGAAATTCATGCATAATAATGATGTGACCTTGCATCTGATTGGCTGAACTTTTTGACATTCATGCAACTGTATTTCTGATCAGGTTCTGATTACACATATTGAATGATTTTATCAGCTCTGCTGGTCATAGACCTGATGAGCTGAAGGGATGATCTGTTGTCTTTCATCCATCCATCCACTAGTACAAGTTTGTTATTGCTACTTCTCCTAAACTACATGGAGGATTGCCATAAAACTTAACACATACATTCATCCCATGGTCTTGGTGGTCCTAAATGGAAATGGTACTGCTTGGACTTCCAGACTTCTATTATGGCCAGGACAGTGGCCATTTTGAAAATCTTGTTATCATGTGTCCTTCAGAATTGATGGTCATATCACCATGGGGTTTTCACTAAAAGACTTCTTATGAAGACTAGTTGGTCCTAAATGAAAATGTTGCTGATGTGATGTCCAATGTGGCCATCTCGGTGTTCATTTTGAAAATCTTGTTATTGGTACTCCTTCCAAATGGATATCAACATGGATTTTCCCTAAAAGACTTCTTATGATGTCTTATAAATCTTCGCACTGTTTGATCAAAATGGATGATCATTATTACATGAGGTAAATGACAATAAATAAGCTTATATTCTCATTACCATAGATTGGTTCTACAAGTAACACCTTTTCCTATTAATGAGATACCTTGCATCTAATTAGTTGAGCTTGTTTACTTATTTTGACCTCAAACTATAATTCTATTGATTTTCTGTAAACTTGGTCAGTGGGTTAAAATTATCAAGGTGTCGGGCCAATTTGATTATGAGCAAGTGGCTATAAATATTAATTGTGCCTTTATCTTTAGAAAGATTATTTTCAAGATGCAGTAAAATAGGTAAAATGAAAATGATATGTTTGTGTTCTTAAAAAATACATAAGCCCACTTAGTGAAATAGTCCACTGTTATGTAAGCCAGGTGGGAATAGGTCCATTTGTTTTGCATGACACACATTTCTTTTTTAGGGTTAAGGTCATGTAAAATTAATTGATCTTATTAATGTGTGTCAGTTTTTGTAATTTGGTAGGTTGGGACATTTTTTTCAGTAATAGTGGATGGGTATGAGGTCCTGTTATTTACATATATGGAACATTATTTTATGTGATCTTTATATTCATGGCTGTAGAAATCATGAGTTCCATTAAAGTTGTGAATATCTTTCATAGCGAGGTTTGTTGGTGAGAAAAATAAATTCCAAGGTATGCATTGGTATGTGATATGGAAAGCATGTAAAAAAAAAAGGATCAAGATTTGTGAGCAGAACTTGTCTTTCTTGAGTTCCTACCCACAAATTCTGAGTCTTTGGTTGAAGTTTCACTATCTGATATCATCGCATATGATGGATTATTTATCTAAAATTTTCTGTTTTGAAATATTGTCGGAAAAAGATAACTGATTATCATTGTGGGTATGACTTTAGAAGTAGAGTATTTTCTGCAGATCTTTATCTTATTGTAAAGGGCGTGACAAGTTTATTTTTATAAGAAAAAAAATTGTGCAAGAGGATTAGTGTTTACATGCTGACAAAATTTGTCTTTCATTATGAAAATTGCATGAAAAGATTGCAGGTAATGAGATGTTAAGCATACTGACATCATTTGCAGTGCCAACGAGTGTACTTGTGGCATCCACCTATCCCACATGTATAAGAATGAAAGAAAATGTACTCCTTCAAACTCTTGTTTAACTATGAAAATTATGAAATAATTATGTTGTTTATTCTTTGTTTATTTTTTAAAAATATTTTGAAAGTGTTGAATACTTAGATCAGCATTGTTTGTTTTTTCGTTGTTTTCAAATATGAAGTGTATGTGAATTTTCAATACATCCTGACAAATAGGAGACTGTTGATTATTACAGTAAATGAATTTTGTTCCTGAGCCTGTGTTAGCAGAGGTTTCACCTTTTTAGTAGCAATGGCAGCATTCTTGTTGTTCTGAAGCTTTGAAAAAGTTTCTGTTAAAGTTTTTTAATGTCACATGTTATTGTGCAGTTTGCATTTGAGAGTTCCATGAAACCTTTTTAATTACTTTGTAGGTCACCTGTCGAAACAAAAGAGAAGGTAAACAAAGGGTCGCTCAAGCAATGTTGCGGGTAAGTTAAGTCATTGTAGCATTAAAAACATTATTATTATACTTTTGAGCCAAAAGTCTGTGTTGGAAGTGAAAAGAAACTGGTGTAATAATGTGTTGATTGATTCCTTTTTTAAGTAAGTCTTTGGATTAAAAGTGTCTAGAATATTACATTCTCATTTATGTTGCTTATTCTATCACCAAAAACCCACAAATGGTTTTTGTTTTATGTTGTATTAAAGGTTTTTTGTTGTTAGTCAGTTGATAGATCCACGCAAATCAATTAAAAGGTATTACTTTGTTATTCAGTTGCTATATCCACACATCAGATAAAAGGTTTTACTTTGTTATTCAGTTGCTATATCCACACAAATCAATTAAAAGGTTGTACTTTGTTAATCAGTTGCTATATCCACACAAATCAAATAAAACGTTTTACTTTGTTATTCAGTTGCTACATCTATACATATCAAATAAGAGGTTTTAACTATGTTATTCAGTTGATACATCCACATGTATTTGATAAAGGATAAAGGTGTTGCTTTGTTATTCAGTTGCTACATCCACACATATCAGATATAAGGTTTTACTTTGTTATTCATTTGATACATCCACACATATCAAGTATAAGGTTTTACTTTGTTATTCAGTTGCTACATCCACACATATCAAATTGGGGATCTTTACTGAGATTGTATGGAGATTCTTCAACCAGAGGATTCAAAGAACGGGTATGTACATCCTTATTCTCTTGACTGCTCACTGTTTGTTTGGTTTTTTTTTGTTGAAAAAGGGGAACATTAAATTGAGTATATCTGTTTCTTCTTCCAAACTTCCATCCATCTGTCCTTCCAGACATTGCTTTTTCCCAACTTTTGTTTCTTCACAATAGCTCCCATAATTATTAATGGATTTCAACAAATTCATACTTGCAGCTTGATATTGTGTTAAACCTTGTCTGAGTTTTATTTTCAAGATTCAGTGGTATCATTTAGTAGAATGATAACCCCAGCTTGTCAGACCCACCATTTTTTGTTTTTGCACAAAATTCCAGTTCTTCCCATGCTCCATCCATCCTGCTTTCATTTCAGCCCAATAACTCTCTTAATTATCACTGGATTTCAATCAGATTCGGCATCCAGCTTGATATTGATGAGAACTTTGCTGAGTTCGTTTGTCTTTGTTTAGCAGAGTTTGTAATTGTCAGACCCACCCACATTCTTTTCCTTGATTATTGCTCGATTTCAGTCAAATTCATTGAGCTGCTTGGTATCAATATGATCTTAGTTGAGTTTGTGAGCATCTGTTTCATCCTTTAGTGGAGGTTTTGCTACAGAATGTCAATCTCCCCACTTTCCTTTCTATTGATAACTATCTTGATTTTTTTCATCCAAAATTTGATATGCAGCTTGATTTTCATGAGACCATGACTAAGTTTGATTGTCAGCATTCTTCACTGAATACCAGTTATAATCCTTGATTATCAGACACACCTACTTTGATTTTCTCCTTCGAATACGTTCTCCAATCACTTTACATTAGGAATATTCGCCTGCTACCTCGCAAATCCAGCCCTAATAAAAAGACAAAAATTTGTCTTTCCTTATGTATATCAATAGACAAAGGGCAATAATTTTTGCCCATTACTCGCCATGATTCCACCAGGTGTCATCAGGTTTTAGCATCACTGCTGTACAGACTACATGTCAAGCAATTTATCCTCCAACAATCTGTTTTTGTGTTTCTGTGGGCCCATCCAACATTCATTTTGGAGTTATTGTGTGTTTCTGCAAGAATACTTACCCAATCACATTACTTAAAAAGCCCTACCAACCACCCTGCCAAGCGAGCATCTTTGTTAGCATCTCACTCATCTAGAAACTGGTGACACCTGGTGGTATGAAGGGGAGGTAGTGGGCAAGAATTACTGCCCTTGGTCTTTTGATCTAGACTGGGAAAGATGAATTTTCGTCATTTAGTAGGGCTAGATTCGCAGTGTAGCAGGCTGATATTACTAACATAATTTAATTGGGTAAGTATTCTCAGAGAAACATAATTTTCTTAAAAATTTGCTTCTGTTGATATATTAAATAATCATTTTCAGTTTAGATAGGTTTGTGCAACAAGGGATCCACATTTGTTGATGATCGATTAAAAACAAACTTGGGTTGAAATTACCAAACAGCTGCTCACCAGAAATAAAAATTGTAACTAGAGATATTTAAATGAGATTGTCAAACATTTACTCACCAAATATAAAAATAGCAACCAGAGATGTTTGATTGAGATTGTCAAACAACTACTCACTGAAATAAAAAGAGTAACCAAAGATGTTTGAGATTGTTACTGGTGATAAAACATGGATTTACTTTTTTGAAATTGACTCAAGAGAAAGTAAATAATATTAAGATTGTAGAAATAAGCAGGGACCACAAATCACCAACAGTCAGACTGTAAAGACAGTTTTGTGTACATTGCAAGAATGCGACTCACCATGTTTCAAAAAGATTTAGTTTCCTACTGATTAGTATCAGTTATCCAGATGACCAGTAACATAGTTCTCTTCCAGTGAGTTAGGATAATCAGTATTTTCCTTTGTCATAAATGTAAATACTCATATGAGAACATCACATATGTGTATACAAGGACAGAAGTCTTAGAAAGGCTCCAACATACATGTCAAAGGAGACATGTAAAGCTTCTGTTAATTCCACAGTGTTTAACATTACAGAAGCAGATACCTGAAATTCAGGCGACCACCAGCAGCAAAACAAACAATCAGGTCCTGGAGAATCTCAAAGTTCAGATGAGGAAACTTCAGATGCAGAAGGTGGGTGTGATACATACACAATAGTACATGTTTTTAGTCAGCAGAAAGAATAAATGTAATATGCCATAGAGATCCATTAAATTCTAAATCGCATATGTGGATGATTACACCATGTTGAAGGTGTCTTCCCTGGGTCCAAAGTTTTACTGGAACAGTCCTAAAGAACAATCTATGCCAGTGAGTGTAAAATTAGAAAAAGACCAGTTTAGATCCACATCAGGACATAATCATTCATTTGGTAATTTCTTGTTTCCAGTCCAGATAACCTTGGTATTGGTTATGTTACATTTAAGTCCTGATAATAAAAAAGACACATGTAAGATATTCATGGTTGTTTTGAGAGAACTGTGAAATCCATCAGGAAAAAAAATGCATTATCAGAATACTGACCCAGTTTTTACCCACTGAAATCAAACAATAGTCCCAATACATCCACATTTTACTCTGAAATTACCACCAAAATCAGAACACAAATGGTAAACAAATTTAGCACAAAGGGATATCCTTTAGATTTGTATAGTATAAAGTTTATAAAGTAGGTTTTCTGACAATTGGTGACACTGAATATTGAATAGAAACAGGTCATGCTATATTTAGTATGTGAACATTTGTCTGATCAGATGATTCATAGGGAAAATTATTTAAAATAAGCTAATATATGAAATTGCTATTTGTGGTTTGGATTTTTTTTCTTCTGGCTGTTCATTGCTTGATAATACACATACAGTTTACAGTATAGGTTTATTTTATTTATGATCTGGTCATGCTGTGGAGAGAAAGAGAGAGAGAGAGAGAGAGAGAGAGAGAGAGAGCACGAAGAAGAAGAAAAAGAAGAAACATGATATAAATATGGGAGATAATTGAGAATGTTGAGTAGTTCCAACAGTGGTACCATTTTCATCACCTCTTTGGCATATAGATTTTTCTCAGACTGATAAAATTGATGATATTGCATTTAGATGAAATTTATTTTGGCAAGTTACAGTTTTGAAGTTAAAAACAGAATAGTTGGTGACAATCACATCAGGTTCTAAAACATGTTTACATTTACAAATCAATTAGGTTTTATACTTGTTGACCTTAATTTAATTTTCTCTTATGTTTCTAGGATGCTATCAAATCCAAGGGAAAGCTTAGATTGGAGAATACAGCCATTCCAGGAAGCCTTGCTCAAATTGATTTGTCCTGATAACAGTAAATATGGAGGGATATCCTCTATATCAGTGATTCATATTTGATGAAATACAGTATTTAATTGATAAATGAAATTTAATAGTTGTAAGACTTGATTGATGCAATGCTTAGTGTGTATTCATTTCATCAATTTCCTAGCTACGTATGACACTTTGTGCATGCACATACACTACACTCACCCTTTCACCCTTTCATGTGCTGGAGCAACAAATTTATGTCACTGATAATAAATTATTGTATATACTTGCATACAGGTTAGATCCAGCTGCATTGATTCAGATATGCCATCACATAATTCACCATTAGATCTTGGTCTATGCAGTTTGTCAGGGGTAATCAGTAGAACAAACAACATGGACTCTGATCTGCTACAAAATTATTTATTTGTTTTGCTTGCAGTTGGACCTGACTTGTAAGCAAGTATATTCATCAAGCAAGAAGAATCATACACCATTACAGATTCATTTGTCATATGTAGACATGTTGCCATGACAACTTTTATAACGTATCATCATTTAGATATCATGTATTTATGTTGAGATAGCTACAGATGTATTGTGTCACTTCCAGTCCCAAAACATGGATGTTCAGGTCTTGAAAGATACTGTATATATTTTTGTATGAATCGGATCAAACGGCAAACTGCAGAGACCCAGATCTGCTGGCACATAATGTGCCGGCAGATCAGGGTCTTTGCAGTTATTAGGAGCAATGAGTAAAACAAACAACATGGACCCTTATCTGCAGGCTCATTATGTAACAGCAGATCAAGGTTTCTGTTGAATGCATTTGGAATTATATTTGAATAGGTATTTAGACTAGACTTCTTTTTATCATGATGACAGATAAACTGTTTTATAACAACAAGAAATCTTAAATTGTTGAGGACACTTCATGATAAAGTACAGATATACACAAATTTTTTATTGTTTTATAATTTGATCTGTCACATTGAGATTTTATGTGCAATAATGGGAAATGATGCTGATGGACTCGCTGATAAAGTTACAAGTTTTCATATCCGCAAGATACTGATTTTATTCACTTGTATATTTGATGATTTGTTTTATGGTAACAAATTGGTAAACCCTCTAATCCAGTGACAAATTTGCATGTTGATAATAATTATGAGCTTGTCTGCCATCACAGTTCATAAATGTAAATATATGCATGCAGATATTCAGTCAGTATTTGCAAGTATTATGACATGAGCCTGTCACTGTGAAGACAGATATATATAGAGACTAAAATCATATGTCATTATGTCAGTCTTGATAACATAGACTCGGATCACTGTTTTAAAGATTGACATTGCTAGATGTCAGCAGTAGGTGTCAAGATGTCATCAGTAGGTGTCAAGATACCAGCAGTATGTGTCAAGTTGTCATCAGTAGGTGTCAAGATGTCATCAGTAGGTGTTAAGATGTCAGCAGTAGGAGTCAACAGATGTTGACTCATCCTAGCTGATGATAGATTGATGTATCATTAATAGCAGTTATGCTGAAATTTATTTATTTATTATTTCTGATCCAATGACAGATTATAAACATCAAGATGACTCCCACTTCTTGATGGAAAAGCAGTTGATAAATTTAAGAAACTACAGATATATTGAGTTACCTCATAATGAACCATGGATTTATGCATCCTAATTGTGACAGATATGTAACAGACACCTAGTTACCTAATGACAGATTTGCATGTCATTTACATGTACAGACTTTTAATGTGGCATTTCTGTTTGTCAACAGATATACAGGGTCATGAGTCACCAATTTAAGAACATTTTTATCATGTCTTGCTGATATTACAAATACCGATTAAGCACCTCCATTTTGATGCCATATTGATATGCAGTAATGAAAACAGATATATTGACCTGTCAAGTGTGTCATATATAGGTTTACTTGAAATTCCAGCTCTTTGGACTATTTTTATTTGATAACAGATTTTATTGGCTTAAAAAGAACCAAACCCATTACCCCACCTCACTGTCAACAAAACAGTAAGCTGATTGAGATGACAGTGGAAAGTTTGACTGAAAGCAAGTAGTAAATCTTAATGACATTTACATTGAATCTCTCCCTGAAGACAAATCAAACCCAAGTAATGACAGATATTCTTATAGATGTAAGTTTCATGACTTGCTTCCTGTTTGCTGATTGACTGATTAGTCTTGATGACTCACTTACATTTGCTGGTATAATAATCCTAATGAGTAATTTCATTTTTGACTTCCCAGACGATAGCAGATATAAATATAATGAAGGACTACTATTTCCTACACTGTATTGTGTTGATGACAGCCAATCAGTTAAACCCATTTCTTATCTGAATTCCATGACCATAGTGAAACTGTGGTATTTAACATATCAAATTCATAAACTTTTCCCAACGATATCAAAAGGATAGAAAACTTTTCACAGGTTAATATCCCTCTTTGGAATAGAAATATGCATACATAAACCAACTGTTGCTTATGGAATGTGTATATTACAGTTGCCCTTTTCATAATGTATGTATTGCCATGGATCCAATCAAATTGGTTACATTTTGTTTTATCATTGCTGCTTAATTTATTTCACTTTCATTTTGCTCATTGTTCATGAGAACCAATTATTTTAAGATTTCACATTATTAAATAATCTGTTATTTTTTACACCAACTGTAAGGTGAAGCAAAATAGGTTCTGATGTTGTCCATCAATCCTTCTGTCTGTAACCAGTGTCATTTCAAGGTCAAAGGTAAAGGTCACAGTGACTGAAAAGAAGATGGTTTCTGTGGAAAAGAATATTAGTTTTTACATGACAGGCTTGGACCAATATTTGGGAATGGCTTGCACTTTGGGTAAGGGAGGAGCTTGTTGACTTTGTTGTTGTTGTTGTTGTTGTTGTAGGGCTCAACGCCATTTTTCAGTACATGATAGGCTATACATGGTGGCCAGTATTATTGGTGGAGGAAGAACCCAGGAAAACCCCGGAAAGAACCACCGACCCATGAGAAGCTACTGGCAAGCTTTCTCACATATCTGCATTGGCCAAATCCGAGACTCGAACCCACGCAGACAGAGGTGAGATGGCAGTGATCCGTAATGGACAGCGCTTTAGACCACTCGGCCACTCGGGGCCCCCTATTGACTTTGTAGTAATGTGGTCACTGATGAAGGTCATTGATTGAAAGTAGAAAATTGTTTTTTGCACAAAAAATGCAGTTCTTGAACATATACCATCACCAAAGCTTGTGGATTGCTTACACTTTGATAGGAAGTAAACCTATTGATTTTGTGATCTAAAGGTCAATAGTCAATGTCACTGACTAACAGAGGTTGATTTCTTTATACGCAAAATGTTCAGTTTTCAACCATATACTGTCACCAAAGTTTTAGGATTGCATATACTTTGAGTTAGAAATAAGCTTTATTAATTTTGGGATGATAAGGTCAAGGTCATTGTGACAGAATGAAGATTTTTTTTGCATGATAACTTTTGTTAAAGACCACATACATTGACCAAAGCTTGTGAACTGTTAGCACTTAAAGTACAAAAGGGGCCTGTCAGTTTTGTAATCAAAAGGTTAAAGGTTAAGGTCATTGTGGCTGAAAGAGCAATGGATTTTGTGAAACAACATTTGTTTTCTGGAATTAGTTCCATGACCAAACCATTGTGAATGGCTTGCACTTAGGACAGTAAAGAAACCTATCAATTCAGGTATCTAAAGGTCATAAGCCTAGGTCATGCTTAGTTGAATAAGAAATTAGTGGTTTCTGTGCAGAAAGTTTAGTTCAAGACTGTATACCTTGACCCAAGGTAAATGTCAGTGGAACCTGCTGGTCAACAATTCTTTGACCACGTCCTGCACATGGTTACATTCAGGACCATTTAACATGGTGCAGATGTATAACGTACAGAGTCGTGGCAGTTATATAGTCTAGTGCACTGTTAGGACACTGGCTTATTGAAAAAACCATCAGCATAAGACTTCCTTAAGCAGTGTTAAAAGAGGGATCTCTCTTATTGGATATACAAAAAAATTCTGTTCATATGTTTTGAAATTATTGCTGATGCTACTGACTATCATGATATTTAACACTAGTATATTGCAAGTCCGTTTATTTAGACAAGGAGTGCTATATAAATATTTGTTTTGCTTTTCCACACTGAAAGCATATTATGTATTATAAGTCCATGTTTTTGGACTATCAGAGATATAGTTATATTGTATCGTTGGCAATATAAAATGTTTGACCTTTACCATTGTAAGCATAAGTGCAATAACTTTAAATTTTCTCGAAAGAATGGAACAAACCTTTTTTGTGTTGATGAATTGAAATATAAAAGGAGGAGACTTCTGGCATTCCTAAGATTTCTCCACATTCCCGTACACTGATTTTATTATATCTGCAAAAGCAGGTGGCAATATGAAAAACAAGGAATGGTTTGTATAGAGATAGTTGTGAATTTGTTGATGATGAAACTGAGTGAATATAATATTTTTTGTAATTTCATTTTTTAAATTGGTTACTAAAGAATATGAATTGAGGAAATGTCATCCTTTTTGGATTTTGAAATCTTTATAGCATTTGTAATTTCTTTTTTATATTCTTAATCTATTGATAAAGATAACATTTTAAAAATATATTTTGTAAATCCCTGAATTTCTTCACCTCTGCATGTTTAATATCTTGAATTGTCCCAAAAATAAAGCTTTTAATTGCTGTACCATACAGAAAATCTACTTAAATAATTTCCAGGTAATTATCAAATTTAATTTTATGAAACCGTGTCCAGTTCTAGATAATTAGCAAATTCAATTTTTTATGAAACCATGTTCAGTTCTTACTCCAGACTTATTACCTACCTATTTTTTAGTCTTTGTTTTGATGTTCAGCTCATATTTTCATATTACATACTGAGACTAGAACAGGAAGAAGTATTTAAAATGCAAATCATACAGGTCATGTAGGCATTCAGTACTGATTATTTTAAGCTACAGTGGTCTCCGTATTGAATAGCTGCCCCCCCACCAGCAATCAATCATTTTATATGGCCAGAATCCTGTGGCACTGAGGAGTTTGTATTTAAAAGTACCCCTGAAAAATGGTCTTTGTGGCTTCCCTCCCATGGTTTACAAACTGTACTTAACTGGGTACCAGACTGAAAAATAAGTTGATCACATGATAAGTTCACTTTTGTTGTAAACACTGAGCATTTCATATGATAATTACAAATTGCTAATAAGGAATAAGTTGTTGCTAAAAGTGCAAAATGTTAGACATACGCAGTTTAGAATGTAACGTGAAAGCATTTCAACTTAACAAAATGAGTCCACTGATCACTACTGAGAAATTTGATGTCAGAAAGATTTAGATAAACGTCATCAATATAGATTCAACTGCAATGAGTGGAAAAACTGACATGGTGATTTTGCACCACAGTTGAGATTTTATTCATAAATTTTGTTTTTCTAAAAATAACATTGATATTAGTTTTATCACATCAAGTTTATAAGACTATTCCTATGAATTTTAAATGATAATATTAAATATGTAAAAATTAGTTATGCCTTTCATACTTTATACGTAGGTATTAGTCACATCTGTGTGATCACTCTTTAGAAAGGCCATCCCTCTTATGAGACCACTTTCTAGATGCAGTGGACTTGTAAGATGGGGACCACTCTATAGGTGTTATTTTTTGAGAAGTTGATTACACACACTTTTAAATGGCAATGATTTAGTTTATTTTGTTTCCGTCAATCAATATTCCTTGGAAGATGATAATATAAACACCTTTGTGAAATACTGATACATTCAACAAAATCAGTATTCCTTGGAAGATCATAATTTTAAAAAAAACTTTAGAAATACCAGTACATTCAACAAAATCATTTTTAAATTGTGTTGATAGTTTTAGACAAGGCCAGCCTTGAGGTGTGATCCAGTATAATCCAGATTGAATGTTGTGTGCTGTAATGTCATAATGAAACCAATTTATTGGATAAAGTTTGAACTAACCCCTGCACTGGTAATGATTAGACCAAGATCCACTTTTCTTGACCCAATTTAGTGCCAGAGTTCAGTTGTGAAAGTCCATAGTGATCAATTATTTTCATTTGGAAGTTTTGTGATAATATATCTGTAGATTACTCAGTCGGAATGAAGAGACATTGATAAAACTAGTTCAGTATTACATTTTAGAACAACAGTTAATATTTTATTGAAAATCAGTAATGGAGACTACATGAGTACATCAACACATACCATGGGTGTTTTCACTGATGTTGATGCACTGATATTTCTTGATGCAATGATTTTATAACTTTTAATTTGGTTTGCATGAGGTATGTAATAAATAAGTATGGAAAGCATAAAAATGAGGTATGTAATAATATGGGAGGCATAAAAATAAGGTATGTAATAAATAAGTATGGAAAGCATAAAAATGAGGTAATAAATATGGAAAGCATAAAAATAAGGTATGTAATAAATATAGAAAGCATAAAAATAAGTTATGTAATAAATATGGAGAGCATAAAAATGATGTATGTAATTACAAATGAAGAGTGTAATAAATAAATATGGAATGCATAAAAATGAGGTATGTAATAAATAAGTATGGATAGCATACAAATGGGGTATGTAATATGAAAAGCATCAAAATGAGATATGTAATATGGAAAGCATAAAAATTAATTATGTGATAAATACAAAATCTCGTTTGTTCCAAGTTAGGGGTGGGGTCAGACTCTTTTGATATGTTGTACAACTGTGTGTCACCCCTTAGACTCATACCATACCAAACATTCTTTCTGCTAACTTAAAGCAGCTTTGTGTATATATCAAGCAGTGTGTGTGAACTTTGTTGTAGTTTTGATAGAAAAGACGGTGTGATTAGCCCACTATGTCAACTTAGTATTACTTGAAGCCATTTTTTCCCAGTAACTATATCTTATTTTCACATGTACTGTAATTGTATCATATTTTCACATTGGGTAAATGTTATTGGACCATAATTTATGTAATATGCTGCTATAAAATTAAATGATTTGGAAGAATAAAATCTTAAAAATCAATTTGTGATTTACAGATTGTATCTATAATGACCCAGTACATTATGTGTTAGCTCAAACAATTTGCATAATTTCATTTCATTGGTATGAACTGGTAACTAACCAGAAATTGTCATCATCATTCTCTTTTGTTATATCACCTCATGCTTGGAGTATTTTCTCAGATTCTGATCTTCTAAAGGTGTAGAAATTAAATTGTCATATTTTTTTATTATTATGAATTGGAACTTCACAATACAGACTGCATACAGTTATGGAACATAATGATGTAGTATAAATAATGGACTAATTTAATGCTTTTAATACAGTAACTTGTTTGATTACTCCATTGGTAAAAACAATGTTTGGATTAAATCCGATACAGACTGAATACATATGCCATTTTCATTACCTCGTTATCATCTATCCAACTTTTCTCTGCAAGAGAAGTTTACCAAAGAAAGTGATAACTCAATGATGAAAGTTTGATGATGATAGATGATAAATTAGATAAATGGTTTGAGGTAATGGTTGATATTTGATGGTGTAATAATGGTTAGAGTTAATGGCTAATGTGTACCAATCTTGATGGTGTAAAAATGTTTAGTTAATGGCTGATGTGTACCAGTCTTGATGGTGTAAAAATGGTGTGTTAATGACTGATGTGTACCAATCTTGATGGTATTCAAATGGTTAGAGTTAATGCCTGATGTGTACCAGTCTTGATGGTATAAAAATGTTTAGTTAATGCCTGATGTGTACCAATGTTCATGGTATAAAAATGTTTAGTTAATGCCTGATGTGTACCAATCTTGATGGTATAAAAATGTTTAGTTAATGGCTGATATGTACCAATCTTGATGGTGTCAAAATGGTGTGTTAATGGCTGATATGTACCAATTTTGATAGTATTCAAATGGTTAGAGTTAATGCCTGATGTGTACCAATCTTGATGGTATAAAATGTAGTTAATGGCTGATGTGTACCAATCTTGATGGTGTAAAATGGTTAGAGTTAATGGCTAACATGTACCAATCTTGATGGTATTCAAATGGTTAGAGTTAATGGTTGATGTTTACCAATCTTGATGATGTAAAAATGGTTAGGCTTAATGGCTGATGTGTACCAAATCTTGATGGTGTAAAATTGTTTAGTTAATGGCTGATGTTTACCAATTTTGATGGTGTAAAGACATTTAGTTAATGGCTGATGTGTACCAATCTTAATAGTATAAAAATGTTTAGTTAATGGCTGATGTGTACCAATCTTGATGATGTTTAAATAGAGTTAATGGCTGATGTGTACCAATCTTGATGGTGTAAAAATGTTTAGTTAATGGCTGATGTGTACCAATCTTGATGGTGTAAAAATGGTTGGAAGTAATGGTTGATGTTTACAAATCTTGATGTTAAAATGGGTAGAGTTAATGGCTGATGTGTGGCAATCAAGATGGTGTTAAAATGGTTAGAGTTAATGGCTGATATGTACCAATCTTGATGGTGTTAAAATGGTTAGAGTTAATGGTTGATGTGTACCAATCTTGATGTTGTTAAAATGGTTAGAAGTAATGGTTGATGTGTACCAATCTTCATGGGGTAAAAATGAAAAGAAACTAACTTAACCAACCTAGCCTTCATTGGAAAACATTCAGAAATAAATGAATTGGTGATTGTGCAAAAGTAAAAATTCTGTTATAAAGGATCTTGGAACAGTGTTAGGTTCTTTTATTGGTTTTGTACTCCATAGTTGATGGAAAATGTGTAAAAAATGTAGTACCCATGATCATGAAAAGACATAGTTGAAAAATGAAACAATAGAAACAAAGTTTAATGATTTCTGAGGTTTTTTTAATGAATTTTGGTGTGAAGACTGCACCAAGGGTAATGTGTTTACATTGTCACCAAAAAATGCTCATCATGAAAGAAAAACCAATACTGCTTTGTTCTTTATCATTCTGGACATCTTATTGATGCAAGACCTTGAGTACATTCATTTCCAGGTAACATACATACCAACCATTATGCTTTTGGCATAACCATTATGCTTTTTAGTTATGCCTTACACTCACCTGTATTTGGATTGTGCTTTTCTGGTACATAAAAAATAAAATAAAAAGATAATGCAATAAAAAGTCGTGTTTGCAATTTGTATTATCATTCCCATAATCCCACTAATCATATAAATTTGAGAATATTTTTAAACAGAAGACTGTGCCATAAGAATAGCATTAGAGTGCATTTGCCAAAGCTAGACCTACATGTGCTTTCCCAATTTTCTCTTTATAACAACTGTATATGACACATTTTCCACAAAACAGATGGGTTTCTTCAATTTGAAACTTTGCCTCAGAGATTCATTATATTGATAATATGCTTAGGTAGTGGACCAGTCTACTTGTAAAGAACATGGCACCATATTGTTAAGTGAAGCAAGTGTTAACATTGAATTCCTGATATTATATGATTGAAATCTATTAGAGTAGATGGATTTTTTTAAACTTCAAAACATATCAGATAGAAAAGGACAAATCATCAGGGGTTTACAAATTTGAAAAGAATATCAGAGTGATGTAATACAGCACATGGATTGAGCACATTATCATACTCATTGCAGAATTTGTGAACTTAATGATTGTTCAGCAAAAGTTAGACATGTAGACTTGTTAAAGTGAGTTTTGAGTATAAATAATTTGTCAGTACGTTTTGTGTTTGTATTCTTGTTCTAATCCACCTTGATTCTGCCCATTTGTGACAAGAAATTTTAACCCACTGCAGAACCAGGTTAGTAGCAAAAATAAATATTTTCTGCAGTGTAATGTAATTGTGGCATATAATGTATAGATTACACCTTTTGTGCTCAGATTATGCTTTTTTGCTACCAATATTAGCAACAATTATGCTTATACCTCACTTGTTTGTACAAGGTAATTTACTTTTTTATTAAATAAACAATCCTTGTACATTTTGAATTGTAAATTATTTTTATCATACATTTTTAAACTTCCTTTGCAAACTCTCAGCTTATCTTTATCAGTTCTAAGTTAAAAAATGTTTTGACCTCAAAACACAGAAGTCATATATAGATGCATCATTTTACTCATCTTTGAAAAGCCCAGGAACTTTTGTATTTATTTTGTAGTAATCCACCATATGTATTTATAAGTGGAGACCAACTGAACATGTCACATAATCTGATAGATCAGGGTGTCTTTTGTTTCTTCTATTGATTACTTCTAAGAAGCCACATTATAGACTTGTATCCGCTGGTGCATTATGCAATCTGGCTCTGTGCAGTTTGCAGTTGGACTTCATTTATAAGTGAGTATATATGGTACATAAGTGGTCCTTTTTAACAGTAACGACTGAATGTTTTATTTAATCCATGTCACTAAAATATCTTTTGTCTCAACAAAAGTGAACCTTTAATAGTCACTAACAACCTCATTCTTGCACCATATTGGGTTTTCAGCTTGTAGTTTAAGATTCATACTCCATCAACAAAGTAAAATTTTTAATAAAAACTCAAACACTGTAAATTGACTATACATTGGTTGTGTTAATTTAATTTTTCTTGTTTTTCTGACGAGTAACACAAGTCGTTGTCATTAATTGTTCTCCTGGAAAGTGATTGTGCTTGCAAACGTTTACAAATTAACTTTTTTCTGCATATATTTTAAATTTCGTTTATTTGTTGAGTTATACAGCAATATGAAGAAGTCTTTTTAAAATCTTTTATTGTTTGTTGTCTCAAATGTTTATTCGGATCGGGTAGATTTAGGTCATGGTTGATGATCAAACAAAACATCTCAGAAGACTCTTGATGCTGTATAGTTGGTCCCAACTCAGAATGGTGCTGCTTGGACATCCAGTAAGGTCACAATAGTGGCCATTTTGAAAATCTTGTTTGATATCATGACTTCGCAATGGATGATCATATCAACAATGGGTTTTCACTCAAAGACTTCTTCTGGCATCTGGTGGGTGCTAAATGAAAATGGTGCTGATCTGATGCAGCCATATTGAAAATCTTTTTATTGCTACTCCTTCTAAATTCCTACTGACATGTGATTTTTCCAGAATTCTTTTGATGATTAGTTGGTTCTAAATAAAAATGGTGCCAATGCAATGTCTAATATGGATGCCACAATCACCACCTTGAAAATCTTTTTATGTCTACTCCTCTTGCATGAATGATCATATCTATATAAGATTTTCACTGAAAGACTTCTTATGAACTTTATTAGGTCTTGAATAAAATTGGTATGAATCTGATGTTTCATATGGCCACCACTGCAGCCATCTTGAAAATCTTGTGTTTGCTACTCTTGTTGAACAAAAAGTCAAATTGACATGATGTTTACACCAGACTTCTTGTCATCTCTAGTTGGTCTTAAATGAAAATGTTGACACTTTCACGTCCCCTCTAGCTACTACTGCTACCGTCTGAGAATCTTGTTATCACTACTTCGGAATGAATGGTCATATAAGATGGGGTTTGCACTAATAATAGCTTCGTTTGATCTCTTGTTGGTCTTAAACGAAAATGGTGGTGCTCATTTAATATGGCAACCACTTTGGCCATCTTCAAAAACCTCTCATCTCTACTTCTACTGATTGAATGATTATAATCATCTACAGCCAAAATGCTTCCGAAATAAATGTAGTCAAACTTTAATAATTCTGGGTCACCGAGAACGAAAATGATGCTTAAATTTGTTGATTGGCTCTAGTTTTAAAGATATGGTACTGGTCGGTATATACGACCCTTGACTTGGGAATGGTGGAGGATAAGTGAGTTATAAAGGGAAGGGATCTCAGTGTAAACCAGAAATGACTGAAATACATATTTGACTGGATCTATGAATAAATATATGACTGGGTTTGGACAGTACTTGATTTTTAGGCAAAACAATGAATGATGCAATCTGAAGCTGGTATTGCGTCATACATGATATGAATTGCATCATGTTATTCCTATTTTGGCTGCGAATTTGGAGATTAGGACAAGAGGTGGGTACTACATATATGCTGCAACACTTGTGCAACAAATCTTCACCTGTGGTTGAACAGGAAAGGGAAATCTATGCCTTTTTCAGTGCCAATGATTTGGAGAGAGCCAACATATCATATCAGCAATTGTTACTTCTGCATGGTGCCTCCAGTTGGGAAAGGTGCGTCAAAGAAGAAAAAGTGGACTGTGCATTATCCAAACATTTCATCAGCTGTACGCCCAGTACCCCCCCCCCCTCCACGGAGAAGGACGGCCGGTTCCTGATGCACCAGAATCATTCTCACTTGAGTCAGATGAGGAATAGGATGAAACTTCTCGTCCTGAACCATCAATGTCACATGACCCATATTTTCCCCCATCCTCCTCCTCTGAACCACGCCTCATAACACAAGGTGAACTGAATGACCTTGTCAGGGATTTGGAACTATCCAAGAGTAAGACAGAACTATTGGGTTCCAGACTACAGCAGTGGAATCTTCTGGCAGGTGATGTTAGGGTTTCCATGTTCCGTGACCGTCAAAAGGATCTTGTCCCATTCTTCTTCATGGAAGGTGATCTTGTAGCCTGCAACAACATCGAAGGTGTGATGGAAGCCCTCAACATAGTTCATGATCCAGATGAGTGGAGACTGTTTATTGATTCATCGAAGACGAGTTTTAAATCTGTTTTGCTGCATAATGGCAATATTTTGTAATCAATTCCAGTTGTTCATGCAGTCCATATGAAGGAAACATATGAAACAACTTTTGAGGTGCATAAACTATGACCAACATCAGTGGCAGCTTTGTGTCGGTTTGAAGGTTCTTGCTCTTTTGCTTGGTCTGCAGACTGGATACACAGAAGTACTGCTGTTTTCTCTGCGAATGGGATAGTCGTGCGAAAGATTCCCAATACTTCCTAAATCGTATTATGGCTACCTCTCCCAGATAGCTGGTGTTATTGATGATTTGCTTTCACTATAAGACGTCTTATAACGTCCAGTTGGTCGTAATTTGAAATGCTGTTCATCTGATGTCCAATATGGCCACCATGGTAGCCATCTTGAAAATCGTGTTCCAAAATGGAAAGACATAGCTGCATGGAGTTTTCACCAGAAGACTTCCTAATGTTTTGTTGGTCCTAAATTAAAATGATGCTGATCTGATGTCCAGTATGGCTACCATGATGGCCATCTTGAAATTCTTGTCGCAAAAGGATAAGTGGATGAATAACCCTCAAAAGTAATAATGTAATCCTAAATCCTACTTTAGTCGGCAGCAGCCTCACCCACTCAATTTCAGAGAGAGCTTAAAATGGGGTAAAAAAGACGTTTCTTCTTCCTCTAAAAGGGTTGACTTGCTACCCTAAACGTCCGCAGACAGCCTTCCCGTCAGCGCCAGATTCCTTCATTTTTAACCCTGTGGCTCGACCTGTTTCTCTAGAATGAATGAGCCATCCAAGTTGTTTTGAAAGGGCTTCAGAGTTCATTTATCAAACCCCTTCCATTTTCGATTTTCTTCCGTGACGCATCGGTCGTCCAGTACGGAAAAAGGTCCTCCACTATGGAGAAGGTAAGATTACAGAAAGAGATCTGGTCGCTACTCGAAAAGCGACCAGTGAAGATAGTTCGTACTGTCCGAGGTTTAACTCCAGGCTGTTTATAGTACCCAAGACCAACGGGAATCTCAGACCAACCATAGACTTCAGCCCGCTCAGCAAGTACATGACACACCGACGCTCAAAATGAAGACAGCGATATCTGGCAGACTTTCGGTTAAATGGGACAAGCTGGCTGTAAAGTTAGACTTAAGCGACTCATTCTTCTGCGCCCTCATAAACACATCTTTTCGTATGTTCCTTCGGTTTAATTTCAAAGGAACCATTTACCGATTTTGCCCTCTCACGTTCGGCCTCAATATCAGTCCATGGGCCTCCACCAAGATCGTTGATTGTGTTTTCTCCTCTGATCAACCTCGTCAGCAACGACTTCAGCGTATGTTATATGGAAAGGTAGGGGACGAAATCATCAGATATGTGCGCTCTGTGCTGTAGTTTTCTTCGCTGGTGCACACAGATGAATATAACTTCCCAAATCAGTCATCTTTGAGATATATTCTGGACAGGCTCAGTAGCATCGCCCATTCATTGTCAAAATGGGGTCAGACCCTTCACATAGAGTGGTTCCTTCATCCATCAATCTTTTAGCGGATTTGTGCACTTTGGGACCGCCCGAAGACAGATTTATTTGTGATAAGATGGAATCACAAACTGCCAACCTTCATCTTACCGGACCTGGGCCATGGGCCATGGATGCACATTTAAGGAGTTGGGACTAGTTTTTGGCTATGCCTACCCACGCATCCACCCCCACCACACGGTCTTGGTACTGAAAATAATTAAAACAAATGCACACTCACTCTGAAAGCCCGACTCAGGCCTGGAAAAGTCCTGGTTGAATGATATTGCTCAATGTAGAGATATATATTTCTCTGATATGGCTCTTGTCAGGGGATCCTTGCAAATGAAGGAATTTAACTTTTCTCTCGTGCAACAATCTTACAAGTTCAAAGGTCCTTTATTTTGAAAGTGGGCATGGGGATGTGACGAGTTTTCGGATATTGGTGCATCAGCAACTGCGTCGTCTCTTTGTGTGACTCAATCCCACAATTATCTAACTTTTTTTTTTTTTGCTTTCGGTTTAGAAAAGTTAGTCCCTACTACAATCAAAGTCTACCGCTTCATGATCTCCGACATGTTCATGTATATAACTCATTCATATATCACAGTAGAGCGGATATATATCACAATGATGATTAATCAGACCTATTCAGCATGCAGGATGAACGAGTTACGTGCCCTTTCAGTGTACCCATACCGTCTACATTTTGGATCAAGTTGATTATGTGATCCAGATGACAGAACTAGGTTTCATATCAAAGAACGAGCTGCCGTCCTTGGGCAATCGAAGAGTGGTCATTTGCTCTCCTCCATTGATCATTCTGGAGTGGAAGCTATTCAGGACAGAGTTCGAGAGCTCAAACAGTTTCGTAGCAAGCGTAGAAATGGGACTAAAGGCCCGGCAACTCCGAAGCTTCGATCTGCGTTGTATAGTTTCACTGACACAAGTATTGAATTTTGTAGGTCCGGTGACTCCAGTCCACACCATCAATAGACGAGTTTGACTAAGACTTTTCACGGGCGTATAACAGCTCTTTCGCTGGATTCGGCTGGTGACTTTATTTTATAACAAAAGGCCGTTTGCTTCCTTTTCTCTTAATTGATTACTTTCATCACGACTTAAGTCAGTTGTGCTGGTCCTATATTAGAAGTGCGGTCACGCTCATAAATAAATTTTTGGAAGGTGATCATGGTAGAGGTAGGACACTCTGTATTTGTTCCTCCCATTACCTACTCTGTTAACGTTAATGTGGCAGGGGAATGTATTCAAAGGTGAAAGCAAATGATAAATAAACTATGTTTCTCCAAGGATACTTACCCGATCACATTGTGCTATGAATATTCAATTTATATTGTGTGCTTCATTCTGTCCGTAGTTGAGGGATGTGGATAGAGTGTTTGTATACCTGACTTTTGTCGTAAGCTGAGGTAAGTGGAAGGTTTGGGATGAGTTTATTCCCTTCGCCTGCACGGAATGTTGACGAGACAGATATTCTGTTGTCTCTTTCCACGAATGCTGGCTTCGAGATGTCGTGGGGCTTCTGCCTAAAATTATTGAGATTGGGTGTGTATTCTTGTAGGAACATAATTTATTAAAACGTTTGATATTTCCATCCATTTCTCTTTTATACACTTAATTTGTTCATCGTTTGCCCATCTTTTGTTTCACAAACATTTATTGGTCCATGACCCAACCTTAAAGATTACTCGTTATTCGGTACATAACGAATGGCCTTGACTTTTACCTTTTGCACTCGCCATTTTTAATCGTCTAATCTTTGTCCAAATATAATTCCTAATTTGGTTCAGTGTTTCTATGTGGTATCTCCGTTTTATTCAACTCTCAGTCATCAAGAGCATATAATCTGTCACGAGTTCTAATTCATTTAAGTATATCTTTAAATATGCGCCATGTAATAATTCAGGAGCAACTGCAACAATATCGAGTGTATACTTTACAGTTTATAATAAAGACATTCCTACACTGCTTAATAAGTGTTACAGTGCATGAAAATACTCCTCACGACAAAATAGTAATGTTGAACAGAGAGTGTTTGAAAGTTATAGTTGTCAATGACATTCAGCATATAATAATTATCGTCATTTTGATATGTTGTGATTTTGTTAAGTTATTCATGAAACGTTTGGGAAAATTAGTATATCTGTTTCATTAAACTGTTTCTCATTTCCACATATTCTTAGAAGTAATGCCTTTCCAAAAACATTTAGACCGCATATTTCTAAACTGTTCCAATGTTTTTGTGAACTTTCTGCACTCAGAAGTTTAGCAAGTTCTATAGAATGTCCTCTGAATCTAACGATAACTACAAAGCTAATTGACATTTTAACTGTTATTTCCTTTCCTTCTCTAAGAGAACCTAGCAACTATAAGATCCGTACTGTGTGATATGTATCTCTAATCACTCTCCAGTAAGAAGATTTGTACCTCATCATCTAGATCATTTGAAATAAAGTCTTGTTGAATACATGCCTGTTGAGATTTTGAGTGAACAAATGATATGTATTTCTGATATTTACAATTCACATGATAAAAGCTTATATTTCCTTTAGCAAAGATGATACTCTTTGAACAGCTTTGCGTCCGGCACAACGCACATAATTTTAAATATTTTACACGACATAAATATTTAGCAGTGAAATATATACTGAAAGGTTGCTAGTTAAATTGTTCTACAATGAACACTTCGACACTTGATTTATCAATTCCAAAGACAGAGATGTAGAAATTGAAAGCACTTTTAATACGGTATCAAATTAGAAAAAAAAATATATACGAATAACATAATGTAAATATCGTTATCACTGCAAGACAGAGAGATCCATCCACAAGAAATGTACATAATTGAGAATTTAAAGTAACAAAAATCAAACTTTACATGCACGTATAAGTTACACTGAACTATACATGAGGAAAATATTAATTTAGAAAATTATACATTTTGGTTCTGTGAAAATATGTCTGTGTTTAATTATCAGATGGATGGAACGGCCTAATCCTAAGTGGAGATTTTACTTTGTTACACAAGGGCAAACAAAAAAATAATAAGACAAGATACAAATGATGCCAAGGAAAGATCAAGGTCATTCTATATGTATCAAGACGAGAATACGTAATATATATTGCTAGTCCATAAACAAGTGTATGCAGGTGAAAATAGCACATGCGCAAATGATGAATAAATTAGCTAGGTAGAAAACAATCTGCTAAAATTATCTGTCTATAATGATCCTGGGTACATATCAGAAGTAGATTTGGCGATGCCAACACATCTGCGTGATCATTTCATGGGCTACCCGTTAACACCTGAAATACTTGTACTAGAGGAAAATGTTTTATCTCCGTGGCAAAATAGAGTAATAAATTGTAACAAGTATACAATATCAATTATACCAAGATAAATGTGCTCAATGAAAAATGAAAACAAATTTATCGTTCATAACAGAAACTTAGGGTTATACATGCAGTTCAGCTCATAATTGATAAATATGTGGGATCATCTTGTTTGAAGAACAACATTGGTTGAAACCAACCATGGAACTGAACAGGATCGAGAGAAAAAAAATAATGATGATTTCTAGAAGGATCTCTTTAAGTTAATGAATAATTCAGTTTTTGGAAAGTAACTGGTAAACCTCAGAAAGAGAACAACATTTCAAATATGCGCAGAGGAAACTAATATTTTTTAAATATGAAAATAAAATATATAGCTGGCCAGGTGGTAGTCTGTATGAGAAACAAGAAAATCAAACTAACCAAACAGACCCATGATTGTTTTACTGTCTTAGAGCTATCCAAATGGTTGATGAATAAATTGTACTACAACAGATGCAGAAACAAACACGGAGATAAATTGATACTATAGACAACCGATACATTACTGATGGTGCATCTATTTTGTGTCAAATCTTTTAGAGCGACATTCAGGTTGATATCAAGTTCTATGACACTAGTGACTGTCTAAGGGTTTGGCTTTCCACTAAGAAGATACAAGGCATTATCAATGATGAACTAATAGGCGTAACAAAGAGAGAGAATGCTTGGGTTAAAGGCAGAACGTTATGCATTCAGGTTTGATAGCGATATAAATGTTTTCGCAAATGCATACATAATTGCATGACCCTTAGATATAAAGAAATTGAATTTTCGGACATGGAGAAAATCAACAGCCATTGCATTTAATTTATTCATACAATTAATTCTAAGATGTATAGTAACAAAATGAAGAAAGTATCGCTAATTCAAACATGAGTTTTGTTCACAACATAAATGCATTACCTAGCGATCCCTTTAGTACCACTGATATGTATATTTAATTGCGGGCCTAACGTTTATGATTGTAAGTTGTATATAATATAAACAACATGTTTACATAGGTAACTTTTGTCCATGATTTTGTAAGTTGTAAATAAGATGCTGACATGGTTTTTAGTTCAGAACATTCTACGCCCAGTCATATGCACAATTAGAATGGAAACTTCCATTGGAATGACTAATGTCTAGGTCAAATTGAAATAGTAATAAATAGGGATATGATAAACACATAATTCATTCCTATCTTAGAACAGTTTCTGGAATCAATTTTGTTATCAGAGTTAGCAGTTGTATTCAGATATAATTCGAGAAGATTTATTTATTTAAATCATTCATATAAAAAACTAAGTGGTCATTGACTTTGGAATGACACATTATTTTGGAATTATTGTGAACTCATTCAAAGGCTTCTGCATTGAATCAGTATAGTACATCATGACATTCAAGACTATTGAAAATTCTTTCAGAACCTTCTATACATTTCGACTTGTGATAAGATATTTATGAAACATAACCAACGTGGCTCAGCAATACGGAGTTTAAATCCATGATCAATGGGGTTATAATTATGGGTACTCTAGAAATTCTTTAAAACACAAAGCACTGTATAAAAGTCATTAATACTCATTTAACACATTTTAATATGTTTATGTTTTTACTCGTATAACTACTCACTGGCTTTTTTAAAATGTTGTCTTCATTTGTATTTTCGCGAATAAATCAAATTGGGGATGCCTTCTGTGATATTATCACTAATTATTTCAATGGCTGGATTACGAGACTTCTTTCCTAGTTACAACAGGGATACATTCAAGGTTGTTTCTTGGTGAATAGAATTTGACGTTGCTCAAAGTGGTGTTACCGGTTATGTTTACAAACCTTTCCCTTGTGCTATGATTGTATGAGAAATGCATTCCGTTTATTTATCTAGGGAAGTATTAACGATAATAAAATCTATTTACGGCTAATTGCAAAAGTGTGTAAAGCACTGAAAACAACATTCAGATTGTTTCATCTGTTCACATGAGACGCTTCAAGGCGAAAACCACACACCATTACTATTTTTCTTTATAGCAATGACATTGAAATTATATTACAATTGCACACAGATGTGAGTATCACTGTAGAATAAATTTAATTTTATCTTTTATTGTTTGCTATGTTGGTGGGTGTTGCCAACATTCACTAGCAATATTAATTTATTAATCAATACCTACAGTTACACACATCCAAATGATTATTAGTATGATTCCGGGTATATTTCATATGGCATTTAAATTGATCATAAATAATTCTTTGATCTCTTTCAATTCACGATGTTATGCCACGAGTCGATATGGAATCGAGCCAAATTTACTATTGCTGGTTCAGTAGCCCTGGATGTAGTCTCAGTCTATTTTAGAGCATTTTTTTCTTATCTCCTTTTTGTGGTGATATGGAAGTTAATTTAGGCATTTTTAGTATTTTTATTTAGAATTTGAGCATTACGGTGTGGTTGTCTGTGTTTATTTCTGCGGCAGTGCACAGTGAGAAATAAGGCACTAATGAACATCTGATGGTGAAATCTATGACCCAATGCACGGTTCTCTTGTTTAAGCCAGATAACCTTTAACAGGAACGTCACCGTGAGTACATCTTTGAAAATGCTTTAGAATAACATATGGTTTATTATCATTTTGGACACAATGGAAAGTTCAGTACTGAAAAACAAGTATAGAGGACATATAGAGAATTAATTGTGATCTCCTGAGTCCAGTCAGTAGTATATCCTTAAAAGTTTATTATTAATGATAGACACAATAAATTTTGATATATTGCGTATATGGACTCGAAAATAAAACAATGAAAATAAAAGCTAAGAAACAATTATTAAAAAAATTAAATGGATATAAAATAAAAAATTTTAATTTTTCCCCAAAAATGTACATATATAATATTTTGGAGGATGATGTTAATTATTATCAGCATGTATGTAGTCCTACACCATATGCAATCTGCAATGATGGATATTTATTTAATTTTGTCAGAGAAAATATCTTTGAATGTCAGACTGATGCCCTTACTCAAAGACGCTAAGACATATTTCTAGTAGACATCTTTCTAGTTGATATTGTGCTTTAGGTCATTTAGACTATTTGTTATGGGTCCAAGCAGTTAATACACGTGTTTACGATGGGGTGACTACATTGGGTAACACACATCTGCTTGTATAACTTTCAGTATTTCACAAACATACACATTTTTTTATAAACAGTAGAATCTACTCAGGTTATCAACTAAATCATTTTAAATTGTCAGAGACTGAAAAATGTTAAAAGAAGTATAGGTCAAAGGGATAAAATATACTTTTAACCAAAGACTCAGAATGTAATTTTCTTGACGAAAATGTAAACCTACACTAAGAATTTATTTACACGTACAAAGAAAAACTTTGCTTGGAAATAGCAATTTTATTTATTTGATTCAGAATATATTCGGATTATCGTGACAAAATTTCGATTATAAAACGTACATTTGCGGTTGTACTTGCATGATCAAGCCGAGTTTTCAGCATTAGAACATCAGGATCATTATGAGACGCGAAGTGTCGAGTTATGATCCTGACTGCCTGATGCTGACAACATGACATGATCAAGCCGAGTTTTCAGCATTAGAACATCAGGATCATTATGAGACGCGAAGTGTCGAGTTATGATCCGGATTGTCTGATGCTGACAACATGACATGATCATTATGAGACGCGAAGTGTCGAGTTATGATCCGGATTGTCTGATGCTGACAACATGACATGATCTAACAATCAAGTTATAATTACTATGATAATGTTATTTTTGTTATATACCCATCAATTATCAAATTATTTAATAAAATCGCTATACTGACCTGAAAACAAAATAAATTGCTTTACATAATATTTCAATATTTTGCACTTCATCCTAAATCATGAACCAAATCACTATAAATAAAACTATTGTTAGATGCACGGGGGCAACAGACCCATACATTTGATTAACAGTTACTGTGCAGTTCTTAAAATTTGCATCACGGGAGATTTCAACAGCTTAATGCCTCTAAAAGTTTCTCTCCGAAGCCAGGCTGAAAGCTCTGTGAGAGGCTACGATGAGGACTTGCCATGGAAAAGACAACATTATTTTGATAGTTATTTACAGTGGGATTGGACACATTATTCGAACATGATGATTTATATATATATATATATATATATA